>CAXIWW010000956.1:10000-20000 GCA_964036315.1 Acanthosepion esculentum
TCATGAATTTAAGTGCAGTACTAGATTGGCTGTAAGGTCTCAAAGTATTACAAATAATTAAATCTTGTCTTAGTGGCTTTATTGCCTTGCTTAGGAGGAAATTATTAAAAGAAAGCACAAGGGGCAAAGCGAAGTAGACAGCCAAATACACGATAGTTCAAAAGTAATTTTTTAAATTAGCCCCAAAAGTAATTGTTTTGTACTTAAAATAAGAGAAAATTATTATCCACAGTTAAAAAAAGTGAAACATTTTTATTATAACAAAAAGAAAAAAATGCATTTTCTGATTAAATTTTGCTCTCGTCAAAATATCCTCCTTTAGTCTTGATTACTGCAGCACAAATATTTGGCATTCTTTACATAAGTTTCTCAAAGTATAAGTTGGATAACTGATTCCATTCTTTGTTCAATGACTCTAAGAGCTCCTTTTTCATTTTTTTTCCACTCATCTGTCAAGTTCATCCCATGCTGATTCTGGGGGTGGTATCAAACTTTTGACCTCTTAACCTCTCGCACATGTACCTTGATAATGGATCAATTTTAGCGCCGCCTTTATTTGGGGCGGTGTACGAGGAACACAGATTTCGCACTAGTCAGCTTATTGTCCGATTTCAATCTCTGTTTTATTGGCAGTCTGGAGCGGACTTGATAAGTATCAATAAGTTTGTGGGTCACACTCGTTTCTGCATAAAATAGGATTAACGTCTTTAAGGAGATTTGCTAATCTGCCCTTAATCTCATTTCTATCTTTCGAAAATGTTCAGTTTAACATCGTGTTGTTGATGATGAAGTGAATGCTTCGCTTCTTGCCCATCCTTGCAATTAGAGGCACGTCGAGATCGAACAACCGCAGAAACACCTGTCCCCACCCCACCCAACATTTATTTTAATTATTTCAGCCCAAGCAAGACAATAAAAGCCACTAGAATGCAGTGGGGCTGCTTACTGAAAGGGAAAGAGACAGACAGGATATTAAATGAACAGGGTCCGTGGAAACAGAAGATAATAATAAACATTTAGATCTTTGAAGATCGTAATTTCCTTACGTGCTAATACCCTTGGAAAAGGTATGAATCCACTTCTTCCCCCCAGCTATGGATAAATAGCAAAACAGACCGGGTTCTATAGCCTTGGATGGAAATTGGTCTACCGCAGAAAGAAATGACAACCTACTGCGGGAAAATAATCTGCCTCGTCAGTCATGTATCGAAAGATACATGATCGCCTAAGTATGTATCACGCTTGGCACATAACTGACTGAGATTCCCTTACGTGCAAATACCCTTGGGAAAGGTATGAATACTCTTATCTCCCCAGCTATGGATAAATAGCAAGACAGACCGGGTCCTATAGCCTTGGATGGCAACTGGTCAACCGCAGAAAGAAATGGCAACCTACTGCGGGAAAATAATCTGCCTCCTCAGTCATGTATCGAAAGATACATGATTGTCTAAGCGTGTATCACGCATGGCACATTACTGAATGGGTGACAGGAAGGAAGAAAACCAGAAGACTGTCCAATAAACGAGAAATGCTGGAGATTTATTGACGTAAAACTTACGGTTTAAACTGTCAATTTCGACATTGACATTAAGAGAGCTAGCTGCCAGTTTAGTACTGCACCCCACAGGTTTTTTTTTAGCCCAGGCAAAACAATAAACGCCACTAAGATGCACGGGGGTTAATTACTGAGAGGGAAGGATTTGGTTGATTTTATTTAGCGGTATATCAACTCAGCTTTGAGTTATTTAATGTCGAAATCTAAATATTTGGTGCATAATTTTCTACTTTCAGGCTAAAAGGTATGTTTTATCAATATATAGTTTATAGATCATAAAATGTATTGTTGGTAATTTCACCATAAAATATATTCTTGATAATTTTTCATAAGACATGTATTGCTGGTCATTTTACTATGAAAATGTATTGATGGCCATTTAGGTATAAAAATGTATTGTTAGTCATTTTAGTATAAAAATGTATTGTTAGTCATTTTAGTATAAAAATGTATTGTTAGTCATTTTAGTATAAAAATGTACTGTTGGTTATTTAGGTATAAAAATGTATTGTTAATCATTTTACTATTAAAATGTACTGTTGGTCATTTTGCTATGAAAATGTATTGTATTGTTGGTCATTTAGGTATAAAAATATATTGTTGGTCATTTAGGTATAAAAATGTATTGTTGGTCATTTAGGTATAAAAATGTATTGTTGGTCATTTAGGTATGAAAATGTATTGTTGGTCATTTTACTATGAAAATGTATTGTTGGTCATTTTACTATGAATGAAAATGTATTGTTGGTCATTTTACTATGAATGAAAATGTATTGTTGGTCATTTTACTATGAATGAAAATGTACTGTTGGTCATTTTACCATGAAAATGTTTTGTTAGTCATTTTACTATAGAAATGTACTGTTGGTTATTTTGCTATGAAAATATATTGTTGGTTATTTAGGTATAAAAATGTATTGTTAGTCATTTTACTGTAAAAATGTACTGTTGGTTTTTGTTTAGGGTTTCACTATTTACCCATAGCGGGGCCCCTAACAGGTGCTGCCCCCCTGTGTTAGAATGAACCTGGGGACAAAAGCAATACGCTCCTCAAAACCTCCAGTCTCTCGCTCAGAGGTCTTACTGCCGGGCGTAGCTTATCTTCGTACCCAGAACGAGAGAGGCAAATAAACCGAAACGACAATAAAAGAACAGGGTCCGATAAGACAGAAGATAACGATAGACATTTAAATTTTTGAAGAACGTAGTGACAGAAAGAATAAAGTCAGAAGACTGTTCAACAAACGAGAACTTCTGGAGATTCTATTAATATAGAACTTACGATTAAAACTATCAATTTCAACAGTGAAATTAAGAGACCTATCAGCCAAACTAGTACTGCGCTTAAATTCGTGAAGTCGCGGTACCATACAGGTTTAAGTCAAACACTGCATACTACAGTACAGTTGGTTTAATATTTGCTAAACATAAAATAACGACATGCATGTGCAAAAGTGAGTTAAAATTTTAGAACCTTTTCACAGTTTTACAAATTCTTTCTCAGTCCTTCGAAAGGATAGTGAGAAAAAACTACAAGAATACAGAATGCATGGTCATCAGTAAAAGGATGAACCCGAAATGCGAATTGAAGGTCGGGGACACTAAAATAAAGCAGGTGCGGAAGTTTAAATATCTGGGAAGCGTTTTGACGGAGGACGGTAACTGCGACACCGAGATCCGTATTGGGATGGCCAAGAAAAAAACTGCGCAGAGTATTGCGAAACAGAAGGATTTCTTTGGTAACAAAGAAAAGAGTACTGAGCTGTTATGTGACATTTGTCTTCCTTTACGGCAGCGAATGTTGGACGATGAAGAAGACACTTGAAGCGACGGAGATGTGGTTCTACAGAAGCCTGCTAAGGATATCATGGACCGAGCGTGTGAGCAACGATGAGGTCTTAGAGAGGTTACAAACAAGGAGGAGGCTTATACTTAACATCAGGAAGAGGTAGTTGAAGTTTCTGGGACACATAATGAGGAAGGAGGGCCTGGAGAATCTGATACTCACGGGGCGAATAGAGGGAAAGAGAGACAAAGGAAAACAACGCATGACATACCTAGCGGGCTTAAGCAAGTGGATGATAGAACGTGGTCTGGGGGAGGTAGCAGAGGGAAGGAACTTTTTGAGAGCTGCAAGGGATAGAGGGAGGTGGAGAGCCATGATCGCCTACGTCCTGAAAGGACACGGCACATAAAAAGAAAATCATTTTGTGTCGCTATCAATGACCTTTCTTTCCTTGGCATGTTGAAGTGTAGACATATAAAGTTTTCCTCTTTATAGACATCTTGGGGCTTTTTTCTTTTTAAAGAAAGATTTCAAAGATACAAACTTAAGGGAAGAGTGTGTTCTATCGAGGCTGGCCTGACACACTGCGCTTGAGGCGGAAATTGTCGCACGCCAAGCCAGGAAAGGCTCACGCTGCCAGAGGCGGAGCAGTCACGGTCAGACATACCAATTCGCTGTCGTAAGGTCGAACGAATAAAGTTTATATATCATATTTTATCTTTGGGGGTCCTGGGTAAGACGATAAACTACATCTGGCAGCAAACCTCTGACTGAGAGATTAGAGGTTTTGAGGTGCCTAGAACCACCTCTTAGTTGTTGTTGTTCCCAGGTATACCCTGGGCCGGGGTGGCAGCACCTGTTAGGGTCCCAGCTATGGGTAAATAGGGAACCCTTATCCAAAAACAAAACAATATGAAAGTATAAAAATATATTTTTATACTAAAAATACTAGCAATACTTTTTATATAAAAAAATACCAATATTACATGTTTTTAGTAAAACGATTAACAATACATTTTATCTGTAGGTGTAGGTATACAACTGCGTTCAAAATATTTATATTTCGGCATTAAATAACACTGGCCAAAACGAGATCGGTGACAAGAAACAAAAAACATTTTTAGCTAATTTGCTGGTACCGATTACGAAAATGACCTTAGTTGTTCATGGTTAGGTACCATTTTTGCTGTATTGAAATTGCTCATTTTTGGAAAAATAGATCAATTTACGATCTTGGCTGATCGCAAAATCTAGTTAATAAAGATCGTAGAAACCCATCAGTTTTCAGATGGGCCGTGCAATTTATGCTAGCCACCTAAAATAAACAATTTTTATAAGAAAAGAATGTGTTTTTGAGTCAAAAATTTTAAAATAGATGTATCAATTTTTTCCTATTTATCGCCAAAATTAAAATTAACTGATAAACATTATCAATAATACAATTTAGTAAACCTGATAATTAAGTAGACATAAAAAATGAAACCCTAAAATCTTCTGTTTGATATACATTAATTTATCCCATAACTTTTATCCCTACACTACGGAAGGAAACCAAGGACATTGAGAGCATTTTGTTTTCACAGTTGGAAAGAAACTCCAACTAAAGATATCCCAATTGAATGTACCTATTCCATTGTACATGATACTGCTGGAGTATCAAAAGGGACTTAAATAATATTGAACATGACAATCAAGAAAGAGAAAATTTTTATCATAGTCCTTATGTTCATGAAGGTTTCTGCTGTTAGTTTATTAAATGATTTGATGAAAATACTTTTTGATCTTGGTATATTCAATCGTGTCATTTTTAAAGACATGGGGTCTGATTGTTATTTCAAAAATAGTATTTCTCAATAAGCAGACCAATATTTGTTGGTTTAAATACGAATTGAGATGTTTCGAAGATTTTATTTTGAGAAATATTGCCATCGGTTAATATCATATACATGGTAACCCGGATATAAGATAGATTGTCTCTGGTCCAAAATTAGAGCCTGTGTTAATAAAACAAAATAGACCAAACCCGGATATAAGAGAAACTCGGATATAAGATACTTCTCCGGTCCCGACAACTCTCTTATATCCGGGTTACACTGTAATAGACCAAACCCGGATATAAGATACTTATTATCCGGCCTGGACAACTCTCTTATATCCGGGTTACACTGTATATACAGAAAATAAATGGAAAAAATTTTTTTTTCCAAAAATGAGGTATTCCTGTATCACAAAAACAGTAGCAAACAAAGAAAAAGTAAAGTCATTTTCAGATTCAGCACCCTCAAATTAGCTAAAAAGATGTTTGGTGCCTCGACACCATTTCAATTTTTTTTTTTTTTTTTTTTTTTTTTTTGTGGACCAGTGTAATGTTTTTGATATGCCGCTAAACAAAATTAATTGACCCTTCTCGTTGGGGTGAATCGGATTAGATAAATCTGGCTTCGTAAATAAACGTTCATATACTAAAATAAGTCAGACAAGAAAACTGACTCTGCTTTGTATTTTGTTCTTGAAGCCAATAAGTGAAAATGTTGACATATTTGTTTAATAAATCTCATCTGTCATATCCCGGTTTACATAGACAGCTGACTACATCTTTTAGCAAAATCGACTTTGAAATTGAATAATAAGAGATTTTAAATAAGGGAAAATCTCATACAAAGACATGAAAAACGAATTAAATTTCGACACGCAGTTCCTAACCAAACAAAGGATTAAATTAGACAAAATTAAATTTAGTTAAACATTGCCCGAGAAAGGATTCAGGACAGAAGAAAAATGAAATATTGTCTGCATTTGGGAAAGAAATTTAATAAAATTTCCAGTTTTTCAGAAATTCTTAAGATTTTTCCTGATTTTAAAAATAAAGGCTGTGGGGGGAAAGAGAAAATTTAATTTTGAAAATAAAATGCTGAAAGATAGTCAGAAAGGAAGAAAAGCAAGCGGAACAAAGAGAAGGAAATCAAATGAGAAAAAAAGAAGGAAAAGAAGACAGAGAAGGAAAGAGAAAGGAGAAAAGAGAGAAATTACTGAGAAAGAGAATATCAAGGAGAAAGAAATAAAGTGGACACAAAAAGAGAAAATACTGGAAAGAAAAAAAATAAAAGGTAATTTTAAGGAGACAAAAGAAGAAAGAGAAAGGCCGAAAGTATGGAGGCAGCTAGTGAGGATCGAACTCACTCGTAATTGTTTTAGCGAGACAAACTTGCTTAACGTCGATGTGCCCAAGTGCGGGTTTTTTATGATTGGTTTTTGTACGTAGAAAATTAGGGGTTCGCACTATACACAGGTAATTATTTCTGGTGGGTTAAAATACATGAAAAAATATCTAGAGGTCTTACTATACATGATATATTCCAGACGAATCCATTATTACATATACTTACGTGCTAATACTCTTGGGAAATGTATGAATCCTCTTCTTCTCCCCACCCCCCAGCTATGGATAAATAGCAGGACAGACCGGGTTCTATAGCCTTGGATTGCAACTGGTCTACCGCAGAAAGAAATGTCAGTCTACTGTGAGAAAAAAATCTACCTCGTCAGTCATGTATCGAAAGATACATGATCGCCTAATCGTGTATCACGCATGACACATAACTGACTGACTATACATGAAGTCGGAGGAGTTAACGATTACAGTTAACTCTTCGGTCAGAGGGAAACATAGCCTCATCCATGTCGAAGGGCAGAGTCTCGTCTGGGGAGGTAGACAGCTACCTGACCTCGTGTATACGGAGTTTACGGGCAATTTTAGCCCGAGCTTACGGCTTCGGAACGCTCCTCGTAAAAAAAATAGCATTATGCCACATCCCGCCTTGTTGTGAGATCTCGGATAAATACCGAAGTCGTTTTATACACGAGTATATACGGTCATTGTTTCGGCTAAAAGAAGGGAGGTGTTTGTATCAATGGGTAAAGGTGATAATTATCATTACCGTTCTTCTTAGTTACTTTGCTTTCCAGGGATATTCTGTTTTTGTTATTATAGTTTTCAGCACCCTTTTGTGGGTGGGTACACGTACCCCCCCCCCAAAAAAAAGAAAACGCTTTACCAATATTTTATTTAAATTTTAAAAGAAAATTTTTGAAAATTACACAATTTTTATTTAAAAAAAAACAATGTCTGAGCTATGAATTTTTGGACACAGCTAATATTTGGATTTTTGTTTTTGGACTTTTTTTTTCTTCTTTATTTTTAGTTTGCACTTAATTTCTTTCCTTTTTTTTGGGCATTTTTTGCCTTTGCGAAATAACGGATTCCAAATGTTATAATGAATGAATGAATGAGGCTACTTAGAAAAGGCCGAGTCAAGTGTTTTGCCCAGAAGTGTTACATTACCGCTCCAATAAGTACCAGACTCATCCTGTTCAACTTTGCCTTTACAAGAGCCAGATCAGACCGAAAATGGAGTACTGTTCTCTTTTGCTTTACAAGAGCCAGATCAGACCGAAAGTGGAGTACTGTTCTCTTTTGCCTTTACAAGAGCCAGATCAGACCGAAAATGGAGTACTGTTCTCTTTTGCTTTACAAGAGCCAGATCAGACCAAAAATGGAGTACTGTTCTCTTTTGCCTTTACAAGAGCCAGATCAGACCGAAAATGAAGTACTGTTCTCTTTTGCCTTTACAAGAGCCAGATCAGACCGAAAATGGAGTACTGTTCTCCTTTGCCTTTACAAGAGCCAGATCAGACCGAAAATGGAGTACTGTTCTCCTTTGCCTTTACAAGAGCCAGATCAGACTGAAAATGGAGTACTGTTCTCCTTTGCCTTTACAAGAGCCCGATCAGACCGAAAATGGAGTACTGTTCTCTTTTGCCTTTACAAGAGCCAGATCAGACTGAAAATGGAGTACTGTTCTCCTTTGCCTTTACAAGAGCCAGATCAGACCGAAAATGGAGTACTGTTCTCCTTTGCCTTTACAAGAGCCAGATCAGACCGAAAATGGAGTACTGTTCTCTTTTGCCTTTACAAGAGCCAGATCAGACTGAAAATGCAGTACTGTTCTCTTTTGCCTTTACAAGAGCCAGATCAGACCGAAAATGGAGTACTGTTCTCCTTTGCCTTTACAAGAGCCAGATCAGACCGAAAATGGAGTACTGTTCTCCTTTGCCTTTACAAGAGCCAGATCAGACCGAACGTGGAGTACTGCTGCCATTTTTGACCGGGAATTGTCCAGTCTTAATTTTCCACTCTCGATAGAGTCCAAAAGCATCTCCGCTTCCTTGTGAGTGACGAATTATTTTCCACACTGCAAGCTCTTTCCCACAAACGAAATGTCGCCAGCCTTTCGCGGCTCTATCGCTACTTCCGGAGAAAGTGTTCAGACGAACTACATTCCTTAGTTCCAATCGTCACAACTACAACCCGCCATGCCACACCCTTCGTAAGGAACCATCCCCATCCCCATCCTATTCCACTGGTGAAATGTAAGTGCCACTCGAACAGCCTCTTCCCAGGAACGGCTGCTTCATAGCACCGACCCTCAAGGGGATGCTTCCTCAATCACTGCAAACTTAACGATTAATTTTGAGCTTGAATAGGTTATGTTCACCACATATCCCCATAAACTGTACTTCTTACTCTATAACCATCTTCCTTGAGTGGCTCTTGGGCCTTGTACAGGGTGAAGATCATTGGAAAAAAAATTACACATTTCCTTGTGGATGATAAATTATTTTCAACCATACAACACTTTTCCCCACAAACGAAAAATTTCTAGCATATCTCTACTCTGTCGATAGATAGATATGAAGAGACTGACATAGATACATACATATGAAGTGAATGAAATAGAGAATATGACGTGAGTGAGATAGATATGAAGAGAGAGATAGGTAGACAGGAAGAGACTGCAATAGACATGAAGACATGTCTGGCGTATCGCTACTCTATCGGTAGATAGATATGAAGATAGATAAACATATAAAGAGAGTGTGATAGACAAGAACTCAGATAGGCATATATGAAGAGATAGTTTGTTTTGTTTTACGGTATATCAATCTCAATGTGTTATTTAATACAGACAAGATTTTTATTGTTGGTAATATGTTTGTTCAAACATTTATTGCTGGTAATGATGTATGGTTTAGTTTGTTTTGTTTTATGGCATATCAACCTCAATGGGTTATTTAATGCCGACATTTTTTTCCTGGTAATAAAAAATCAAAAATCTATTTCTGGTAATACTTTTTCCTCAAAAATGTATCGCTGGTAATATTATTTTAAAAAATGAATTGGTGGTAATATTTCTTTTTCAAAAATATACTGCGGGTAATAGTCTTTTTTTCTGCAAAAATTAATTTCTGGTAACAATTCTTTTACAAAGTATTTCTTGTATGAAATCCTATTTTACACTTTTATATTGCATTTTACCTCAGTTTCGGAGTTAACTATTTACCCACAGCTAGAACCCTAACAGGTGCTACCACCCTGGATCAGGGTGGACCTGGGAACACCAGCAATTAATAGGTGGTTCCATGATCCTCAAAACCTCCTGATCAGAGGCCTTGCTGTTGGACGTAGTTTGTCGTCTTACCCTGGACGCGGATGTAGTTTAACGTCTTACCCTGGACGCGGATGTAGTTTATCGTCTTACCGTGGACGCGGATGTAGTTTATCGTCTTACCCTGGACGCGGATGTAGTTTATCGTCT
>CAXIWW010000956.1:25000-55000 GCA_964036315.1 Acanthosepion esculentum
TAGACTTTCAACCTTTCAAAATCAAAGCAGTATAAAAATCTGGTGAATTGTTTTAATAGGACTGGAAGTTCGATACTGAAATACGAATGCGCATTGGGATACCAAAAGATGCCTTCCAAAAGTTAAGGAAAGTAACAAAAAAATTTCACTAGAAAAGAATCAGTCAATCCGTTATGTGCCATGCGTGATACACCCTTAGGCGATCATGCATATTTCTATACATGACTGACGGGGCAGATTTTTTTCCCCGCACTAGATTGTCATTTCTTTCTGCTGTAGACCAGTTGCCATCCAAGGCTATAGAACCCGGTCTGTCCTTCTATTTACTCATAGCTTGTGAGAGAAGAAGACGATTCATACCTTTCCCAAGGTTATTAGTACGTAAGTGAATGTAATGGATTCGACTGGAATTCGAACTCGGCTCTCCGATTCCTCAATCCGGGCTGCCATCCATTACTCCACCGTTCAGAGTACTGAACTGTTATAAAATATCGCTCATCCTATATGGTAAGGAATCCCGAACAATCGTCTCACTGATGAAAAAGTGACTTGGAGCAGCAGAAACGTTGAAGATTTTGAGAAAATGGAAACAAAATCAAAGAACACCGATACTTATCACCAGAAAGAGAGAGTTGAAATTTTTAGAGCACATAATGAGGAAAGACAGCTTGGAAAATTTGACACTCACAGGACAGATTGAAGGTAAGGGAGACAGAGAAAAACAACACATAATGTACCTAGGGAGCTTGAGTAAATGGATGGAAGAAGAGGATTTAGGAGAGCTAACAAAATGATAAAATGTATTAAGAACTACAAAGAACAGGAAATTGTGGAGAGCCATGATCGCCAACACCCGGAAGCGGAGTACATAGAAGTAGTTATGAGTCTTCAAATCGGACTAAAGTTTTCCACAATACTTCACGCGAAAACTTTTTACACCTTGTCGTATTTTTGTCATATATATATATATATATAGTCATCCACATACAGGCCTGTTTCGCTGTATCACAGCTTATCAGTGCAGATAGACATCCGATTGCTTCAAGCCGGGAGCGAAATCCGACCGATTGTGCATGACAAATATATATACATGAGGTTTGACAAAATAATTGAAGCACTTGTTAAATTCAAAGAAAATTTATTTAATATAGAGTTGGTCCTCCTTTAGCCTCATATACAGCTTTAATACGTCTAGGAATGGACTCCTACAGCTTCCTGACTTCATCCAGAGGCATTTTCACCCATTCTTCCATTAATACCTGCTCCAGCTCTTTAAAACACGACGGTGGAGGATAGCGGCTCCTAACTTGTCGCTCCAAAATGCACCACAAATGTTCAATAATATTGATATCTTGAGATTGGGGAGGCCACTCCATGTGTTCTAGCTCACTTTCATGCTCTTCATACCAATTCTTAACCACTCGAGTGGTATGTATTGGAGCATTATCGTCTTGGAAGATGCAGTCACCATCAGGGAATAAAGTCTGGGTCATTGCATGAACATGATGTCCCAAAATGTTCAGGTAATCTTTGCTGTTGATTCTACCCCGCAGTGCAACTATTGGACCGAGGCATTTCCATCACTGATCCATCTCCATGCTTCACTGTTGGAAGAAGGCAGTCAGGGTTGTAAACTTCTTTGTGCTGCCTCCACACATGAACTCGCCCTGAAGTTGGGAAAAGAGAAAAACTGGACTCGTCTGAGAATATGACTTGCTTCCATTGGTCTGCAGACCAGGCATTGTGATCTCTGCACCACTTCAACCACTTCTGAATGTTGCGAGTGGAGAGAAGAGGTTTCCTTATGGCGGCTCTTCCATGATATGCAAACTTATGGAGCTCACGACGTCCAGTTTTAGTAGAAACTGGACTATTCAGATGATTATTCAACTCAGCAGTCACTTTGGTCGCAGTAGTTCGATGATTTTTTTGCCACATTGCGTTTCAATGCACGTCGGTCCCTGTCAGTACGTTTGCAAGTCCGGCCCGAATTGCTACAGTTGCTAGAGGTTTTGCCCTCTTTCTCGAATTGCGCCATAGTTCTTGATATGGTAGCTCTTGAAAAACCAAACAATTCAGCAACCTTAGTGATCGATGGTTCCTGCCATGCGAGATCTAACAATTTGGCCTTTTTCGAACTCAGAGAGGTCACGCATTTAGCTTAAATTTTACTAAATTCTAAAATAAATAAGACAAAGACAGTAAATTAGATAAATAAACGTATTTACAATAGATATAACCTACAATTACAAAGTTAAAGTTCTTAATATAATAGGTCTTTGAAATATAGGAGTGGAATTTGCACCTGTTCCAATTATTTTGTCCAATCCCTATATATATATATATATATATATATATATATATATATATATATATACACGAGTGAGAGAGACATATAGTTTTAAGGTATGCTATATTTATTGGTGAAAGTGGTCAATATAGAAGATAGAGCGTATGCAAATATAAAAGTAGACACTGAGGTCAGCACGAAATCTTGAATGCATGGCCTGAAGATTGCGTTCAAGATGAAACAGAATATCACCGCGTGGTGTTGGCCTCAGTGTCCACTTTCATATATATGAATAAGGTATATTTAGGCAGCAATTATTTTCCCAAACAAGTTTGATTAAAATACAAGGTCTGTACATTATTTACATTATTCTGACTATTGTCCTCATCTTTGTCGCCATATTTATTACAACGTTTCGGCCGTTGTACCCTCCGGCCTTCTTCAGGTGGTTGGAGCGTCGAACTGCACCCTTTGTTTCGCTCACTGGGGTAGACGTTCTAGTTCCACGTGCCATATCTAATGGATGTCAGTTATCTCCTGTTAATTTTTCCCTCTGACAGTTCTCCCCTGCCTTAACGGGGTATTGAACTCACACTCTTTGGGTCCTGTCACTGGATCTAACCAACGCCTTTATCCACTGTGCCATGTGTCCTTGACATTGTAATAAATATGGCGACAAAGATGAGGACAATAGTCCGAATAATGTAAATAATGTACATAATACCTCATCTCAGAAATATAGACGAACAAGGTCTTTTCCAATTTTCGGATAAGGTGTTGAGCATTGTGCTCGAAGTTGTTCATGTAGACCAAGGAATTTTAACTACCTCACAGACACCACATCGGTACTTGAAAAAATTTCCTTAAATAATATTTAAAAATAAAATTAAAAGTGCGACCTGCTAATATACATACTTGATGTGAAAAAATAATTTTATATACTGTAAGTAATTCTATTACATTTACCTGTTTGTTTGTTTTTTTAAATAGTGTATTAAAATTAACAGTGAAAATATTTTAAAATTGTAGTTAAATAAAACGAATTCTAACCTAAACATCTTTTAAAATTGTAGTTAAATAAAAAGAATTCTAACCTAAACATCTTTTAAAATTGTAGTTAAATAAAACGTATTCTAAACTTAACACCTCTCTCAAAGTACTTCAAGCACTTAAAAGAATCCAATAAAAAACTACAGTAAAATGAAATTACTATGATAAGCTAGAATATGTAGGCCATTAAATGACCCATGTCCTTTGTACATACATGAGAAACTATATATTACTAAGTTTATAAAAAGTAAAAGTTTACTGAATCAGAGAAATAAATTAGTTACTTTTGCCGTCATTGTCATAAATTTTACTTAAATAATATTTAAATATAAAATTAAAAAGATGTGACCTGGTAAGGTACATACTTATACTTGATATGAAAAAATAATTTTACATGCTGTAAGTAATTCTAATACATTTTCTTGTTTTAGAAAGATATATAATCTATTAAAAATTAAAAGTGAAAATATTTTTAAATTGTAGTTAAATAAAACGTATTCTAACCTAGACATTCCCCAAAAATCTTTAAGTATACAAATAGAAAAAATGCCGTAAGATTTTTTTTGCCGTTAACATTAAAATTTAAAAAAACCCCAGACGACATGCATTTAGCGGATGTCAGAATTCGTTGAAAAATACATCGCTACCCATCCCTAAACATAACCCCTTTTTCGAACGTAACTAATAACTGATACAACAATAGTTAATGAAAATGAACACGCTACCACCCCTTGTCTGGATGAGTGGATTTCTCTGTATCCTTGAAAGAGTGAATTATGTATTTTTGCCGTGCCTTTAAAACTCAGTAAATTTAAAAATAAGTTACTCCAAAATTCGCTTGAAGATGAAATGGAACTAATGTTTTTAATTTAATTACAAAATTAAATTCGAAGCTCTTAGCTTCCATTTTTGAAACATGGTTATTACTGTGTAGCGAAAAAAAACATATTTTAAAACAGTTAATTTATAATATATATATATATATATATATATATATCGCGACATGAAGAAAAAAACTCGCCCACCTCCACCCTCTGACCTTATTTTTCTATTTAGCGTAGATCTGACATTTAATTATTTGATCCAGACATACCTACAAGACTGTTTTTAGTTTCTGACCTTATGCCACCCCTTTAACTTTAGGAAAAGAGGTAACGATTTGTTTTTTTATTTTCCCCAAGAAATCATTTTATAACCAGTTACCTACCATCTCCTGAGGAAGTACATTCATAATATTGAAACGATGAAAGTAATTGTGGAGCTATTTAAAAATGTTATTATAATGTCTTATAATAAAAATATAATAAGTTGCTCTACTTTGTATTGAGCACTTCTTTTTAAGAAAAGTAAATGCTTCGAAATGTGGATGTTTTATCCATTTGTTCCTTCTCTCATTTGTTCATATATATATATATATATATAGTCATCAAAAGAATTACTGTTTCGCTGTGTCACAGCTCATCCGTGTGCCTAGACGTCAAGTTTCCTCTTTCTAGGATCGAAAGCCGTCTGTATTAACCTTAGTCGAAGATTCTACCCCTAATCCGTTGGTGTACGATAGGGATGAAAGTGAATTTAAGCGTATTTATCTTTAGTTAAACACACTGTGACTGAAAGAACTCGATTCGCATTACCGAAGAGGCTTGCATTATTAGCAGCGTGTGTATATGTGTGTGTGTGTGTGTGTGTGTATATATATATATATATATATATATATATTAAGATTATGTATACAATTATAGATAAATAGATTCCTGTTAATGTATTTAGTAATATATATGTGTCTGTGAGTATGTATGTATATCGTGTATCTTGTTCGTTAATTTGACTTATTTTAGTAAAATCCGGTTTACATCGTTTGCTTATACAGACGTCATGTTCGCACACGATTTTTCTCTCGTCTCCATCCCTCTACATAGCCGTAGCCCTGACAGCGTTATGTCCAGCTATAACTTAACAAAAGACTGCACCACCGTCTCCAACTCCATACAACTCATTATGTTAGCTCTATCACAGTTATTGGGCGCTTTCCACCAAGTACCGCGCTTATAAAATAATATATATATATATATATATATATATATATATATATATATATATATATAATAGCTGACCACTCGGTTTCGTGGATACTCGTCTACTACGGCAGCTAACCAATGCCTATTCCTGTGGTTTATACTCCAACTATGCTGAGCTAAAGTTACCGTTTCTGGGAGAGAGCGTGTTAGCTAGAATGATCAACAATCTGAACAATACCAGCACACTCAAACAATCAGTCACGATGACTTGTGACTTCGTGTTACCACAGAATGTTCCGTCTACAGGGCTTGGGTCATGCTGCACGCTGGGATCGCCCTCCACCCCAGATCGATAACATCAGGAAGTCTACTTCCTAACAGATCGAACATAGTGAGATTCGAACCCGGGTCTCTTGGTCAGAAAGCGAAAGTACTAACCACTCAGTCACGCGCCCATATATATATATATATATATATATATATATATATATCAGTTACGTACCATACGTGATACACGCTTAGATGATCATGTATCTTTGGATATATGACTGACGGGGCAGATATTTTTTTTTTTTGGCCGCATTCCTTTCAGCGGTAGACCAGTTGACATCCAAAGCTATAGAACCCGGTCTATCTTAGCTGGAGAGAAAAGAAGAGGATTCATAACTTTGCCAAGTGGATGTAATAGATTCGATTCCTCAGTTCGAGCTACTATCCATTACTCCACCGTGCCTCGCTCCACCCATATATATATATATATATATATATATATATATATATATATATATATATATATATATATATATATGTATGTATAATATTGTATAATTTTTTCGTCTCGGATGTTACCTGTATTTTACCAAAAACGAAATAATTTCCATGCCTGAAGATGACTGAATGTACAGTTGAAAGTACTTGCGTATTAAAGAAAGACCTTACACAGCTTTTAATTTTTAAAAACAAGGATCATAACATTCATCGAGTGATTTGTAGGTTAATGCACCTTTAAAATTTTGTTTGCGAAGGGATTTCGCCATTTTTTATCATTAACTTTACTAATCTACTTTTTGTATGAATGATTCATTGTAATATATATATATATATATATATATATATATAACTCTACTTTCCTTTCAAAAGGTAAGAAGTTATATATCAATTCAAGCTTTCAACAAACGTTTTACAAACATTTATTTTTGATTTCTTTTTTTTTCCAAATCGTTGATTTCTGTTTTCTTTCTTAACTTGTTTATTTTCGTTTCACCGGTATTTTTCTACGTTTCATCTTTTTATAAATATTTTGTCCACCGAAAATTAAATCAAAGGGCCGACGCTGATTTACACGGCTGCCTGCAGTTTCTTAGATATTCTTTTAGCCAAACAAAAAACAAACATAAAATGGAAGAAATACCTTTTAGCATAAAACCACATACCGTTTCGGCTAGCTCCCTACCCATAAAAAACAAAACAAAATATGACAGAAATGTGTATATTCTTTTCATTTTTTTCGCTCAAAGGACATTTTTATACATTCTTTTTATTCACATTTTTTCTTTGCTAAAAAATTTCAACCAGTTCAAGTCCTAAGAGCCTCTCAAAGTAGAGCATTACTGAATGTTGTTTGGGATATGCATGTAAGTAGAATGAAGCTAAGTGTATAAGAAGGAGGAGGTTAGATAACGTGATTGACTTGCGCAGGTTAAGATTGTAGCATTCAGGGAAGTATCCACGTGGGAGTATGTTTCCCAGAGTAGCTGTTATTATTTAACAAAACGCTGTCTGAATGTAATTTCCTTCTTATCGTTGGAATACGGGGGAGATGAAGATGATTTGACTTCGTGGATGTGGTATGGTGGGTCTCAAATCTGAAAGCTCTGAACACATGGAACTAAAGAAAGGAGGTCATCTGAACATTTGCCATGGAAATAGCAGTTTAGAGAAAATAGCAGCCAGTACCTCAGTACGCTCCCTAACGACTATTACAGAGATACCATTAAGTTCTCATTCTTTGTGACGATCCAGATTAGAGATGAAACCATGGAAGGGGTTATATTCATATCGCTCAACAGAGATTAAGGCAAAAGGTGAAAATTAAGGCATTTATTATACAGTTTAGAGAAAAGAGGAACCAATCCGAAAGCACAATGTCCTGAGTAGGACGATAAACTACGTCCGCGTCCTGAGTAGGACGATAAACTACGTCCGCGTCCTGGGTATGACGATAAACTACGTCCGCGTCCTGGGTATGACGATAAACTACGTCCGCGTCCTGGGTATGACGATAAACTACGTCCGCGTCCTGAGTAGGACGATAAACTACATCCGCGTCCTGAGTAGGACGATAAACTACATCCGCGTCCTGGGTAGGACGATAAACTACATCCGCGTCCTGAGTAGGACGATAAACTACATCCGCGTCCTGAGTAGGACGATAAACTACATCCGCGTCCTGAGTAGGACGATAAACTACATCCGCGTCCTGAGTAGGACGATAAACTACATCCGCGTCCTGGGTAGGACGATAAACTACATCCGCGTCCTGGGTAGGACGATAAACTACATCCGCGTCCTGGGTAGGACGATAAACTCCGTCCAACAGCGAGGCCTCTGATCAGGAGGCTTTGAGGAGCGTGGAACCATCTCTTAATTGCTGGTGTTCCCAGGTCCACCCCGACTCGGGGTGGTAGCACCTGTTAGGGTCCTAGCTATGGGTAAATAGTTAACTCCGAAACTGAGGTAAAAAGCATTATAAAAGTGTAAAAATAGGTTTCAATACCAGAGATACTTTGTAAAAAATATTACCCGAAATAAATTTTAAAAAACTATTACCAGCAATACGTTTTCGAAAAAAAAAAAAAAACTATTACCAGCAAATACATTTTTGAAAGAAAAAAAAAAAAAAAAAAAAAAAAATTATTACCAGCTATACGTTTTGGAAAATATTACCAGCTATACAATTTTGAGGAAAAAGTATTTCCAGAAATAGATTTTTGACAAAACAAATATTACCAGGAAAAAAAAAGCTGTCGGCATTATATGACCCATTGAGGTTGATATACCGTAAAACACAACTAACCAAATCGGAAGCACACTTCTTAATGACTATGACATTGATAACATGCTTTGGGTGATCCAGATTAGAGATGATAGCAGAAACCATGGAAGGGGTTATATGCATATCACTCAACAGAGACTCAGTTCGAAGTGGAAAATCAGTCAAGTATTGTGTAGAATTTAAAGAGAATTTTATGAGCAAAACATTCTCCTTTGTCAGCAGAATGAGTTAACACCTCAAATTGACTGAGAAGAGGAGGGATAGAAAACTTTATCTTATTTAATACGTCTCTCACGAGAGCCAAAAGGTTGTTACATGAAATACGCTTCCCCAGTCTCTCAGCAAACAAAGACTTATCTCCCTCGAGAACACGTTTGCACATTATTACGAAAATGAAGAAAAAAAAAACAAATAAAAACAACGTAATTATCACTATCTGTCGTCAGTGATAATATAAATTAGCCAGAACGTGGCTGAGACTAAAGCATGATGTAACTTCAGGGTTGCCCGCCGGGAATACATGCAGAGGCACCTGTTAATGTGAGACATCGCACTACAAATACCTCGATATTATGCGACTGTTGACCAGAGCAGGCTCTGCAAGCGCTACCAAAGAGTTCGGCCTCCTTACTATAAGTCGGATGCAACGAACTGCCAACATTTAAGACATGCATCTGTCATGCCACGTACACGGTCGAGTGAGCTTCATACTCTTCATATTCCATTAGTCAGGAGGAAGTGTATCGTTCTTTCTGAAAACCGCTACTTTATGGAACAGAACCACCCTATCTTAACTTCCTGAAATCTACATTTGTCTATCCTACATATCCTGCACCTATTTCCTCCACTTATGTCCATGCAACCTCATTCAGTAACACTCTACTTTGAGTGAATCTTGAGCCTTGTAATGGGTTAAATTTTTGTAAACAAAAACGGTGACTTATCGTTGGTGTTTAGATGAAATATGCTCTGAAGGTCTGTAAACATACATTTGACCTTTTTTAAGCAAATCCTCCCCCAAGCAAGACGGGAGTGCCCCTAGAACGCAATGGGTTACAGAATGAGAGAGTAAAGAAGAGTGTTTGGGGAAAAGGATAAAGAGAAGGACAGGGATCAAGGTCAAGGCATCAGAAGATGTCAATTGCCATTACATTTGAAGATTACAGCTATAAGGAAAGCAAGTGTTATGAAGAGACTTCCACTGACGGGAGGTGCGAGATAAGAAGCTGTTCTAGAAGAGATGGCAGCATTTAGTCGTTTCGACAGTGAAAGAGTGGGACCGAGATGCCAACCTAGTAGCACGCTTAAATTCATGCAGTTTGGAAACCAGTGAAAGGAGCTCGTCGAAGCAGTTGCCATGAAAATACTTGTAGAAAAGACAGAGGAAAGCCACAGCATGTCTGTAGGAAAGTGACTGTAGACGGGATGCCAGATCAGGACCAAACTTGGGAGTAAAGGCCTGTAAGATACTTTTGATAGCCTAATATATAGAAACGTTATAGTGGAGTCATAGATAGTCTTTATATATATATAAAACATTTCCCCCAAAGCAAGGCAAGTTACAGAGAGTAAAGAGTAAAGAGGGGGTGTTTGAGGAAAGGATAAAGAGAATCAAGATCATGGCATCAGAAGATGTCGATAAAATTACACTTAAATTTTTTTAAATTATTTTTATCAGAGAAGCAAATAAGAAGAAGGCAGTTCCACTGTCGGGAAGTGCTGTTGAAGTAGAAGAAACAGTTGCATATTTACGCATTTCACCCCAAGCAAGGCGGGAGTACCACTAGCACGCAAGGAGTTACAGAGAGTCAAACAAGAGTAAAGAGGGTATTTGAGAAAAGGATAAAGAGATGGACGGGAATCAAGATCAAGGCATCAGAAGATGTCGATTGACATTACATTTTTGAAGACTATTGTTATCAGGGAAGCAAGTAAGAGGAAGGGAGTTCCACTGCATGAAATGAGCTTTAGAGTAAAGCTCTGTAAGAATAATTTTGATAGCCTTATATATAGTACAGTGTAACCCTGATATAAGAGAAACCCGGATATAAGAGAGATTTTCTCTGGTCCCAAATTAGAGCCTGTGTTAATGTATATATAATAGACCAAACCCGGATATAAGAGAAACCCGGATATATGAGACTTCTCCGGTCCCAACAACTCTCTTATATCCGGGTTACACTGTATAATATAATGGAGCCAGTCTTTGGATGTGTATATAAAATAACCTTTGGAGTAAAATTCTGCAATCAATGAAAACGCTTTTGATACACCACCACCATAACTATTATTATTACTACTGCTATTATTATTACTATTATTATTATTAAGTTGGGTTATGGATGGTCTTTAGTTGTCTACATGAAATAATCTTTAGAGTAAATGTCTGTAAAAAAGGTTTGATTTGGTTTATTTTATTTTACGGCATATCATCCTCAATGGGTTATTTAATGCCGACAAGATTTTTTATTGCTGGTAATATTTCCCCCCCCCCCAAAAAAATGTTTTGCTGCTAAAATTTTTCTTTTTTGTCTTTCCTCAAATATATCTTGCTGCTAATATTTTTTTCTTCAAATATTCATTACTGGTAATAATTTTTTACAAAAATATCTTGATGGTATTAGAATTTATTTTTACACTTTCATGGTGTTTTGATCCCAGTTTGGGGGCTAACTATTTGACCATAGCTGGGACCCCTAACAGGTGCTACCACCCCGGGTCAAGGTGGGCCTGTTAACACCAGCAATCAAAAGGTGGTTCCACGCTCCTCAAAACCTGATCAGAGGCTTTGCTGTTGGATATAGTTTATTGTCTTACACAGAGGCGCAATCGGCGTATTCTGAAGCCCCAGCCAGACAGGGCAGTGTAAAAAAGGAAAATACTTTTGATACACCTTAATATAATGATGGTGAAAGAGAGAGAAGTGGTGGATCTTTTAAATAAATATACGTATGTTCAAATGGAAATAAAACAGTGGCGGTTTGTGGTCGTAGCAACAATGACGACCTGTTGGTTTCTCTGGAAGTCAATTTTCTGAAAGCCAAATATTCACTAAACAAGCTGGCCTCTATTAATGGGAAAGGCCCCGCTGATCATCACCGTAACCATTGTTGGCTTCAACGTTTCATTGCTTACCATTGGAAGCAGTGATAAGTTAAACATTGCAGCTATAAAGTTTTTTTTTTTTGTTTTTTTGTTTTTTTATTTAAGATTTTTCTTGTTTTTTTTTAAAGATTTTTCTTGTTTTTTGTCGAAGGTAAAAAAAAAAAAATGAGGTCAACTATTATTGAGGACTTCAGCTTCATATCTTGACGAACAAGGTAAACAAGCCGGCCTCTGAATTATTTTTGAAAAATGCTCAAGTCAGTAGCTTCTGTTCCATTTTCGGCCGGCCTTATTTTATTTTATTTTTTTTCGTGTTTGTCTTCCGCCAGTGTTTGATCGTCAGATTTATCGATGGCTGTTCAGGCTTTTCAAATGAAAACGCATTCGAGTTTAATGCGACATTATCAAAGTTCACCTAAATTCTATTCATATTTAATATTACTGACTTCCTTCTTATGTTGGATCGCCATTTTTTTTGCCTGTATGGTTAAGATTTTTTTTCTTTTCCTTTTTCTTATTCGTTTATTTCTCCTTTTGCTTTTTGTTGTTTTCTTTCTTCTCTCTCTCCTTTCCTTGTCTTCTTGTCCTTGCCCATCTTTCTTTCGATCTTCTTTCTTCATTTTCTTTTCTTTCTTGTCTTCCTTTCTTTTATTGTCGTTCCTTTTGTCATCTTTCTTTTTGTTTCTTTGCTTTTTGTCTTTTTTCTTTTCTTGTCTTTCCTTCACTTTTGGTTGTCTTTATTTTCTCTTTGGCTTTCTTTTCTTCGCTGTCACTCTTCATAAAGCCTCTTTATAACTTCCTCTCTTTCTTTATCTCTTTTCTTTGCTTTCTCGCTTTTGTCGTCTTTCTTTTTCGCTTTTGTCGTCTTTCTTTTTCGCTTTTGTCGTCTTTCTTTTTCGCTTTTGCCTTTTCCCGTCTATCTTTCTCGATTTTCTTTTCTTTTTCATTTCTTTCTTCCTTGTCCATTTACATTTTTTGTATTTCTTTCTTTTCTTTCTTCTTTTCCGTCTTTCTTTCCTTGTCTTCTTTTACTTGACTTTTTACTTTCGCTTTCATAATGTTCTTGTATTCCTTTCTTTTATTCTCTTTCTTCCTTGCTCTTGTGCCCTTTCTTTTTTTTCTTTGCTTTCTGTTTTTGCCTTTCCTTCATTTTTCATTTTCTTTATTTTACTTTCTTTATTTCTCCCTTCGTTTTCCTTCTCATCATCCCAATCACACTTCGTAAAAACGTTTTTATTACTTCCTCTTTCATTTCTTCTTTCTTTTCTACCTTCTTTTTTTTCTATCTTCCATTCTTTGTTTTTCCAAATTTTTGCTTTGATGTTTTCTAATTTATTTAATTTTTTTTCTTTAAGTATCTTTTTCCATTATTCTCATCCTTTTGGTATTAATCATTGCTTCTTGTTGCTTACATTAGGTTCTTTCTTTTCTTTTCGTTCTTTTCTTTCTTTTTCTTTCCTTTCTTTCTTTATTTCCTTTCTTTCTATTTTTTAATTTCCTTTCTTTCTCTTTTTCATTTCATTTCTTTTTCTTTTTTCTTTTTTGTTTCTTTTTCTTTTTTCTTTCTCTTTTCCTTTCTCTTTTCCTTTTTCTTTCTCTTTTCCTTTTTATTTTTTCTTTCTCTTTTCCTTTTTCTTTGTTTTTTTCTTTCTCTTTTCCTTTTTCTTTGTTTTTTTCTTTCTCTTTTCCTTTTTCTTTGTTTTTTCCTTTTTCTTTGTTTTTTCCTTTTTCTTTATTTTTTCCTTTTTCTTTCTTTTTCATTTCCTTTCTTTCTTTTTCATTTCCTTTCTTTCTCTTTTTCATTTCCTTTCTTTCTCTTTTTCATTTCCTTTCATTTCCTTTTTCTTTCATTTCCTTTTTCTTTCATTTCCTTTTTCTTTCATTTCCTTTTTCTTTCATTTCCTTTTTCTTTCATTTCCTTATCCTTTCTTTTCATTCTTTTCTTTTTCATTCTTTCTTTTTTCTTTTCATTTGTTCTTTTCATTTCTTTCTTTACCTTTTTATATATTTTTCTTTTAAATTTTTTCCTTTTTCTTTAAATTTTTTTCTTGTCTTTCTCTTTTCCTGGCTTCTGTTTACTTTTCTTTTTTCTTTTCATTTTTCTTTCTTTTTCCTTTCTTCTCTTTATCTTTTCTTCTCTTTATCTTTTCTTCTCTTTATCTTTTCTTCTCTTTATCTTTTCTTCTCTTTATCTTTTCTTCTCTTTATCTTTTATTTTCTCTTTTCTGTTCTTTTCCTTTTTATTTCTTTTTCTTTCTTTCTTTTTTCTTTTCCTTTGTTCTTTTCATTTCTTTCTTTACCTTTTTATATCTTTTCTTTTTAATTTTTTTCCTTTTTTCTCTTTTCCTTTTTTTGCTTTTCTTTTCGCATTATTTTTTTAAAATTTCCTGCGTTTCTTTTCTTTCCATTTTATTGTTTTCTCATTATTTCTCTCTTTTCTTTTACTTTCGTTTTTGTAATATTTCTTCCTTTTTGGTTTGTTACGTTTCTTATTCTTCTCTTCTTTTTAAAATAAAAAGAATACTACCCTAAGAGAGAATAACGTTTGACACTTCTACATACTGTGTCCACTCGGAACATAAGCGATTATGGTTCTCCACAATTTCCTCTATTTCGTAGCTCTTAATAAATGTTGTCTTTTTGTTATCTCTCCTAAACCTTCTTCCGCTATCTGATTACTCAAGTTCACTAAGTTATGCGTTATTTTTCTATGTCCCTTTTGCCTTTAATCTGTCCAGTTAGTATCACATTTTCCAAGCCCTCTTTCCTCATTTTGGGCCCTAGAAATTACAACTGTTTCTTCCTGGTGTCAACTATAAATTTCATTTTGTTTCCATTTCTCTAAAACTTTGTCGTTGCTCACAGGTTCGGTACATAGTGTCCTCAGCATCCTCCTGTAGATAGACTCAGGTCTCTGTTGGATCAAGTCTCTTCAATCAAAATGTAATGAAAGAGGTCCGCATCAGTAATGGAAAGAACAATTTTAGTTACTTGAGAAAGTTATTTTTCGGAAAAATAGAAAGATTTTATAAATTTCAGGCGAAATTGACTCTGGGGTTAAATAGTTACTCGGATCATTAAAAACATTCATTATTAAAAAGTAGCTATGGGGTTAAATATTAAAACTTGTATCATTAAAATCACTATTAAAAAATAGCTATGGGGTTAAATATTAAAACTTGTATCATTAAAAACGTTATTAAAAAGTAGCTATGGGGTTAAATATTAAAACTTGTATCATTAAAAACACTATTAAAAAGTAGCTATGGGGTTAAATATTAAGACTTGTATCATTAAAAACGTTATTAAAAAGTGGCGATGGGGTGAAATATTAAGACTTGTATCATTAAAAACGTTATTAAAAAGTAGCTATGGGGTTAAATATTAAGACTTGTATCATTAAAAACGTTATTAAAAAGTAGCTATGGGGTTAAATATTAAGACTTGTATCATTAAAAACGTTATTAAAAAGTAGCTATGGGGTTAAATATTAAGACTTGTAACATTAAAAACGTTATTAAAAAGTAGCTATGGGGTTAAATATTAAAACTTGTATCATTAAAAACGTTATTAAAAAGTAGCTATGGGGTTAAATATTAAAACTTGTATCATTAAAAACGTTATTAAAAAATAGCTATGGGGTTAAATATTAAAACTTGTATCATTAAAAACGTTATTAAAAAATAGCTATGGGGTTAAATATTAAAACTTGTATCATTAAAAACGTTATTAAAAAATAGCTATGGGGTTAAATATTAAAACTTGCATCATTAAAAACGTTATTAAAAAATAGCTATGGGGTTAAATATTAAAACTTGTATCATTAAAAACGTTATTAAAAAATAGCTATGGGGTTAAATATTAAAACTTGTATCATTAAAAACGTTATTAAAAAGTAGCTATGGGGTTAAATATTAAAACTTGTATCATTAAAAACGTTATTAAAAAGTAGCTATGGGGTTAAATATTAAAACTTGTATCATTAAAAACGTTATTAAAAAATAGCTATGGGGTTAAATATTAAAACTTGTATCATTAAAAACGTTATTAAAAAATAGCTATGGGGTTAAATATTAAAACTTGTATCATTAAAAACGTTATTAAAAAATAGCTATGGGGTTAAATATTAAAACTTGTATCATTAAAAACGTTATTAAAAAATAGCTATGGGGTTAAATATTAAAACTTGTATCATTAAAAACGTTATTAAAAAATAGCTATGGGGTTAAATATTAAAACTTGTATCATTAAAAACGTTATTAAAAAATAGCTATGGGGTTAAATATTAAAACTTGTATCATTAAAAACGTTATTAAAAAATAGCTATGGGGTTAAATATTAAAACTTGTATCATTAAAAACGTTATTAAAAAATAGCTATGGGGTTAAATATTAAAACTTGTATCATTAAAAACAATCATTATTAAAAGTAGCTATGGAGTGGGGAGGCACGGTGGAATAATGGATAGCGGCTCGGATTGAGGACTCGAAGAGCCGAGTTCAAATTCTACGCCTGTTCAGAGGACTGGGAAGAGTGTGAACCGGGTGATAGCTGAACTTTTTTCCTATTGAGGAAAAATAAATGAATAAATAGTGAATAGAATTTTAGAGTTTAGAATTTTAGAGCTGTCAGGTTACAGATTAAGAGGCACCACGATAATGCCACCAAGATGCAAGGCGATACTGGAAGTAAAAGAGAAAGAAAAGGTTTTTTAGAAGGAACCAGAAACCCAAGCCTAAACATGAAACAAGGAATTAATCTCTACTCATGTTCAAAAGATAGGGGAGGAATGTGAAATCAGATAATAGACAAACCTATCTACTCCTATTGAGGGGAAAAAAAGTAAAAATATTAAATAAAATTTTAGGTTTTAGGTGTTAGAAGTATAGAATTGAAGTAGAATTTAGAAGGAACTGGAAACCCAATCCTAAACCATAAACAAGGGATAAACCCCTATTCTTGTTCAAAAGACCTATTAAATATGATACCAATATTTTTATTTTAATCACCATTTTTAATAAGAATATTTTTTCTTTCTCTAATAATAAAAACAGTGATGTATACAAAATATATAGCATTTTTATTTTTTAAATCAATTCACCCCAAGCAAGACAATAATGTCCCTAAGATGCAAGGAGCTATTGGGAGTGGAAAAGAATGAATAAAACTGGAAAACCAATCCTAAAATGAAAGCAAGGGATAAACCTCTACTCCTGTTCAAAAGACAGTCGAGGAGTATTAAGCATATGATAGGTGAACCTGTCTATTTCTATTGAGGTAAAAAGTAAAATTGAATTAAATAGTAAATAAAATTTCAGAGTTTATGTGGAAACGTTAGAAATATATAGTGGAAGTAGATGGAACTAAAACCCAATCCTAAACAAGAAACAAGGAATAAACCTCTACTCCTGTTCAAAAGACTGCAAAGTATTGTGAACCTATCTACTCCTATTGAAGGAAAATAAATAGTAAATAAAATTTCAGAGTTTAGGCAGAGGTGTTAGAAGGAACTGGTTTGGTTTGGTTTACGGCATATCAATAACTCAATGGGTCATTTAATGCCGAAAAATAATTTTTATTTCTGGTAATATTTTTTCTTCAAGAATGTATAGCTGGTAACGTCTTTTTTCCTCAAAAATGTATAGCTGGTAATATGATTTTTTTCAAAAACGTATAGTTGGTAATATTATTTTTCCAAAATATGCAGCTGGTAATATTATTTTTCCAAAATGTATAGCTGGCAATACTACTTCTTTCCAAAAATGTATAGCTGGTATTATTATTTTTTCCAAAAATGTATAGCTGGTATTATTATTTTTTCCAAAAATGTATAGCTGGCAATATTATTTTTTCCAAAAAAATATAGCCAGTACTATTTTTCAAAAATTGTACAGCTGGCAATATTATTTTTCCCAAAACGTATTATCAGACGTTTGACGTAGTTTATCGTCATACCCAGGACGCGGATGTAGCTTATCGTCATACCCAGTACGCGGATGTAGCTTATCGTCATACCCAGTACGCGGATGTAGCTTATCGTCATACCCAGGACGCGGATGTAGTTTATTGTCATATAGAAGGAACTGGAAACAATGGAACTTATCTAATGTTATCACAATTATTGTTTAATTATTACGTTTTGCTGGAACGGGTCTGCGAACTTTACGATGGTTGAAAAATTCAATCAATTTGCTTGTATCAATGTTTTTTCTTGTGAATCTACCACTGACACCTGAAAAAAAAAGGATTCTGTTGAACATTCTTTAAGTCGAATAGATTTGTTTTATTTTTATTTTATTTTACTGGTACGTGCGTTCAAAGGCCGGTCTAGTTCAGGACATATATTGAGCAGCACCTAAACAAGAAACAAGGTCGATAGGTGAACCTATCTATTCTTATAACAAGAGAAATCAGCACTCTTTCATCAGGCAGAAATATCTATCTGCCCACCCCCACCAAAATAAAAGAAATCGGCTTTATTACGAATTCCCGTTCTTTCTGTATATCTACTTCCTTCTTTGCTTATTATTTTTATACGTTGAGTCTTTTCTACGCCATATTAACAAATCCTAAATGTTTTTTCTACTTACAGGTAAGTGTGCCTTTCCTGTCTTAAACTGTAAGTACCCTTTTCACTATTTCGATAAAAAGAGACAAAGATAAAATATACAGGGCCGTAGCTAAATGTCCTCAGACTGTATGCGTTCTGACTGAACCGTTCAACAGAAATGCGCGCGTAGGTAACGATCATGAATACCCAAACTATTGAATCTGTCTGTCAATATATTCTTCTCGGTCTATTCATATCTCTCTATTACCTTCTTTTCATATCTATCACATTCTATTTTTATCTATCACATTCTATTTTTATCTATCACATTCTGTCCATATCTGTCTATCTATCACATTGCGTTTCTATCTGTCACATTCTGTCTATATCTGTCACATTTTGTCCATATCTATCTGCCTATCACATTCTGTTCATATCCATTTATTGCATTCTTTTCATACACATATCACATTCAGCTCATGTCTATCACATTCAGCTCATGTCTATCACATTCAGCTCATGTCTATCACATTCAACTCATGTCTATCACATTCAGCTCATGTCTATCACATTCAGCTCATGTCTATCACATTCAGCTCATGTCTATCACATTCAGCTCATGTCTATCACATTCAGCTCATGTCTATCACATTCAACTCATGTCTATCACATTCAGCTCATGTCTATCACATTCAGCTCATGTCTATCACATTCAGCTCATGTCTATCACATTCAGCTCATGTCTATCACATTCAACTCATGTCTATCACATTCAGCTCATGTCTATCACATTCAGCTCATGTCTATCACATTCAGCTCATGTCTATCACATTCAGCTCATGTCTATCACATTCAACTCATGTCTATCACATTCAGCTCATGTCTATCACATTCAGCTCATGTCTATCACATTCAGCTCATGTCTATCACATTCAGCTCATGTCTATCACATTCAGCTCATGTCTATCACATTCAGCTCATGTCTATCACATTCAGCTCATGTCTATAAATCATAAAAGGAGACTGAGATAAAATATACAGAGCCTTATTTGTTTGTGATCAGAGTGGTACTGCTAAACAGATATACGTACAGAGCGAAAGCTTATCAGTACCCAACATGACTCGTGTCCCGTTATTACCCGAGTTTTTGTAAGGCTGTCTTCGTACGGTTCTTCGAACTTCACGCTGAGTGACAAATTCGGACAAACGCTGATTCAAATTTCAGCAATTCTGCTGCCGAGATTCTTCGTTACAATTCTATGGGTTTAATTTTTACGTTTTACGATAGCTGACTAATTATTTTGCTTGTATCAATTTTTTCATTCTTGAAAATCAACCACCGACAGCAGCAAAAGTCTTCTTCAGGATTTTAACGAATGTTCTTTAAGTCGAATAGATTTATTTTATTTCATTTTTATTTTACTAACACGTGCGTTTCAAGGCCGGTCGAGTTCAAAACAAATATTCACCAGCAAATTGACAGAAAACGTTAGAGAAGAAACAATTACTACTAAAACACGCATACACATTAACATTTGAACTTACATATGTGATAATTTTCACCCTACAGAATTTAACTTGTTTAATTTCATCAACAAACCTGAACTGTAAACTCTTAGACGCCAAATCATCACATGGTCATTCCATACATTTTCTCCTATCACGTCACACTCAAACATCAATCATAAATTCTCTATATGTATGTTATTCGTATATAAATGCCTGTTATTGTTGAAACCTCTAATTCCATTGTTTCTCCTTGAATTTTCTTTGCAATTGATCGCCTTTAAATGCTCATTGTTTATTTGTTGTGGATGAAAATTATCGAACACACCCATTTCTGAATCTTCAAGCAATTTAACCTTCTGATACCTTCTAACACACCACACATCCCCAACAGATCTGTTAATATCACCCAATTCTCCGTTCTATCCACATCTATATTATATATTTGCTTCGTTTTCATTAGTTGCGTAGACTTTGCGACATTATCCTATGGAGTTGATGCTTATGTACGTATCAATTTGTAAATTCTGTTCTTGTCCTGATTTAAAAATGTGATTATAAAAAATTGAATTTAAACCCGATTCTTAATGCACACTGAAATACTATAAAATGTCACGAATCAAATATAAGGATAAGCGCCATAATATATACACGTGACGTTTACACAACCAATGAAAAGAAAGCATAGAATGTAAACATTGAAACATTACTCAGCATTATTTCATATTCCAAAGCATCTCTGGTAAAGTTAAATTAAATAGCGAAACATTAAATTTATGAATATCTTTCCTCGTTTCCTTTATTTTAATCTCACTTCTAGTATGTAGTAAAAATGTACTGTATCATGCTTTCAAAGAAAATAATGAATAAAAGTAACATTTTTTTTTTACGATGATGTTCATCCTCTACAATCCCCAAGTGCTACTCGAAATCGAATTTTACAGAGTAAGAGGCACAGTTTATGCGGATAGCTGGAGAAGATAATGGTTAACCCTAGACTTGAACAGGTTAAGATTGTAGTGATCGAGTAAATCTCCTCTTGAGAGTCAATTCCACAGAGCAGTGGTTCATGGGAAGAAGCTGTTCAAGTGGAATTGACTTCTCACTGTTGGGATACAGCGGGAATGTGGGTGGTTAGCCACAATATGAGACACATGGCGGGTCCTAGCCGTGAAGGTTAGACATGGCAGAATCAAGTAATTTCGGGTTATGAACAGCCATCAGAAAAGAATTAAATTCATGAACTGAATATATATATAGAGAGAGAGAGAGCAGTGTTCTGAACAATTTCAAATCCTCAGTCCCTCCTCTTTTCAATTAATTTGAAGTATTGACATATGCTGCAGATAAAGCAGACTGCTTTGCTTGTAAATTCTTTTCCAACTCCACTCTTGACTCATCTGGAGTATCTCTGCTGGATTTTGCCTCTAGAATGGAAGTTATACTGAGTGATATGTACATTGTTCTGTCCATTAAATTCATGAACTGAGATTCCATATATATATATATATATATATATATATATATATATATATGTATTTACAGTAGGGTTCATTTGCAGTAGAGGGTTATGTTACAAGGCAAGGCAAGTTATATGGATAGGAGAGGAAAATAACAGTTAACCCTAGACTTGAACAGGTTAAGATTGTAGTGATCAGAAAAACATCCTCTTGTGAGTCGGTTCCAAAAAGCAGCGGTTTGGTTTGCTTTGTTTTGGTTTACGGCATATCAACCTCAATGGGTTATTTAATGCCGACAAGATTTTTATTGCTGGTTTGGTTTGGTTTACTTTGCTTCGTTTTACGGCATAGCAACCTCAATTGGTTATTTTATACCCACAAGTTTTTTATTACTGGTAATATATTTTTCAAAAATGGTAATTTTTTTTTTTCAAAGAAGTATTGCTGGTAATATTTTTTCCATAAAAAGTATCGCTGGTAATAATTTTCTCTTCAAAATTTATTAGTGGTAATAATTTTTTACAAAATGGTATTGGTGGTATCAAAATCTATTTTACACGTTTTCACCCCATTTTCAGGGTTAACTATTTGCCCATAGGTGCTACCACTCCGGGTCATGGTGGGCCTGAGAACACCAGCAATTAAGAAGTGGTTTCACGCTCCTCAAAACCTCCTGATCAGAGGCCTTGCTGTTGGATGTAGTTAATTGTCATACCCATGACGCGGATGTAGTTTATCGTCTTACCCAGGACGCGGATGTAGTTTATCGTCTTACCCAGGACGCGGATGTAGATTATCGTCATACCCAGGACGCGGATGTAGATTATCGTCATACCCAGGACGGACAAAGCAGCGGTTTGTGGGAATAAGCTGCTCGGATGGAACTTACACGGCGGGATTTTAACGACTAATATTGAGTAGCCTTCGTAGTCTAATCGGTTGGACAACTGCCTCGTGATCGTGAATGGTAGCTCAACACTAGCTTTATTATTTATTTCCGATCTAGTAACTGCCTTAGAATGACAATTAGAAAATTGCAATAAAAGGAAAATAAAATTAAAATGAAAGAAATTAGGCAATAATAATAGTAATGATAATAATAATTTTCACAACGTTCTTCTATGTTCTCATAATTTCCGTGTTCATTTTCCCTTTCTTCCTCTTATTTTTCTCCCTTACTTCCTCTTATTTTTCTCCCTTTCTCCCTCTTATTTTTCACCCTTTCTCCCTCTTATTTTTCTCCCTTTCTCCCTCTTATTTTTCTCCCTTTCTCCCTCTTATTTTTCTCCCTTTCTTCCTCTTATTTTTCTCCCTTTCTTCACATCTTTTCTCTTCTTTTATTAATGACCTCTTCCTTTCTATTACCAAGTCTCTCCTCACTCGCCCTCTGCCAGTTGTTTACAGGAGTCTCTGCTTTTTTAGTTCCTCGACAATTTGTATCCCTTTCCCAGTACCCACCTACGTTTGCCAGATAATCCTTTGGCAGTATTGATAATAAAACTAATAATATTTATTATATATATTAGTAGGTAATATATAAAAAGAAAATAAACAAATTCACCGGAAAAGTAAACTCCACTTTATCTTTTATTTTTTTTTTTTTTTTTAGTTCTTGTCTCGTTGAGAAAGGACACAGGCGTGTCTGAAAATTCCGATTTTAAAATCTTTTTCACACATGCTTCCATTTGGTCAAAAGGCCGACTAATATACAATAAATATTATTAATTTTATTATTATTATTATTATTATTTTTATCTCTCCAATTTCTTACTGGTCTTATCCACTGACGGGTGGAAGGAGTGATTGCTGCAGGGTCCGTCTACGAAACTAAAGATTCGGAATACTGAAGGTTACATCAACAATAATAATAATATTCGCTGTTCTTCTGTTCTCATGTTTACCTTGTACATTTTTCCCTCCTCCTCTCCTCCTATTTTTCTCCCTCTCTTCTCATCATCTTTTATTAATGACCTCTCCCTTTCTATTTCTCCAATACCCCCACCTACATTATTTGTTTACGTGGGTCCCTGCCTTTTTCGTTGCTCGTCAGTTTGTCCCTCATTCCCAACCCCCACCTGCTTTTGCCAGATAACCCTTTGGCAGTATCGTGGCCCACTCCGCTGCTCACATTCTCCGCTAGGTGGCGCTCTGCCACTTTTTGATCATTGCTTTTCCCGCCAAAAGTCCGTCAGCAATGACTAATCGTTTTGAGGGAACTCGTGGTAAGAACAGTTGAGAGAGGAAACGGGGTAGGTAAGTGGGGGTTAGAATAAAAAGTAATAACAGTAGGTAGGCAAAAATTGGACCCCCTGGTGTCTGGAGCTAGAAACCACGCGAAGTGCGTGATTCTCGAGATGCTGAGTGAAGGAGATTACAATTCTTAGATGTTTATTTTGATTGGTTGAGTTTATTTCTTTCTTTAGCGAATTCTATTTATTTGTTTATCAGATTGTGTTTTTTTTTCTGTGTCTGCAGTGGAAGGTTCGGCTTGGATTGCGATGCGAACAAAATTAACTAATTCTAATCCTGGAAAGATACAGATTATTTTAAACGAAGGATTGACGTAATTATCTTTAAAAGTTGTGCTTGTTTTCGTGGGGATATTTTTAACGCGAGAAAGGAATAGATTAAATGAATAAATAGTCGCAAACAAACGGAGATAGATCAAGAAAGTATGCATATCTGTCAGATTTTATTATGCAAATTAGTGTTTCCGAAAGATAATCTATTTTGAAACTCACAATATAATTACCGTATTTGACGGGTGTATAAGACGCACCCCAATTTCTGCAGGTCAAATCAAGAAAAAATTAGTAATTAGTACAATTAGTAAAATTATTAATAAATGGTACCGCCTAGGCTATATTTATGAGGTATTATTTTGGTTAAACAAGCCATGATTACAATTAAACGAAAAATAATAGGAAAAAAAGGACACAAGCGTATAAACACTTTATTATATCCAAAGGTAAGAAAACAAAATAAAAATGAAGCAATTATTACAATTGAGCAAAACAGTACAGTTACCATTAAAATTTGATTCCTCTTCAAATCCATAAAATTCGTCGCCTTCGTTATCAAAACTGTGATACCATCATTGTCGTTAAATAATGCGTCATCTAAGTTTGGCCGATTATCACGAATTCTAAACCTACATATAGCATATAAGACGCATATAAGAATTTTAAAAGATATTTCTAGTAAAAAAAAGAAGTGCGCCTTATATGCCGTCAAATACGGTACTTTTCTAAATATATTGGTAAAAACAAAAGAATTAGTAGAAATGCTCATTCGATCTGATTTTAAAATGGGCATGAGATTTTCGAGTGGGGATTATTTTAGTGTAATTATTGTAAATGTAAGGTGATCAGACATTGCCATGCACGTGTTCCATTGCTCCTTCATGTCTATGTCTCCGTCTAAGCTAAGAGGAGTTGCCAGGTAGCTACTTTCAGCCAACTATCGCGAATTTTAAACCTACATATGACATATAAGACACAGGGGAATTTTAAAAGATATTTTTAATAAAAAAAAAAGTACGCCTTATACGCCGTCAAACATGGTACTTTTGTAAATATAAACATATAAGGTGTATTACCGACATCAGTTGGTAAATAGCAATTTTATTCTGCAAACATTTTACATGAATAAACAATACATAGATAGATATAATTATATGTGTGTTATGAGAATAAAAAATATCCGATTTAATCGGAGTGGAATAATTTCAAATCCAGCAGCCGTTAATGACTTCAATACGGTGCCAATACTGGTGGTAATATTTGATAAAGTTATTTTTTCCTCTTCCTCAAAATTCCAAAGCGTTTCCATTAGGCACGAATTTGTATGTCATTCCGTCCTGATGGAGCCTGCCATAAAGAAGCGAAACATTCAAATAGATAAAAACATGATTTGTAAATACTGAGAGAAGAGGAGAAAGAGAGTTTATATAGACACCTAGACAGATACGTAACGATAGACAGATAGATACTGAAAGATAGATAGACAGATAGATACTGAAAGATAGATAGACAGATAGATACTGATAGATAGATAGATACTGATAGATAGACAGACAGATACTGAAATATAGATAGATACTGAAAGATAGATATATACTGATAGATAGATACTGAAAGATAGATAGATACTGATAGATACTGAAAGAAAGATAGATAGATACTGAAAGATAGATAGACAAGTAGATACTGAAAGATAGATAGATAGATAGATACTGATAGATAGATACTGATAGATAGACAGACAGATACTGAAATATAGATAGATACTGAAAGAAAGATAGATAGATACTGAAAGATAGATAGACAAGTAGATACTGAAAGATAGATAGACAGGTAGATAGATACTGAAAGGTAGATAGAAAGATAGATAGATACTGAAAGGTAGATAGAAAGATAGATACTGAAAGATAGAAAGATAGATAAACAGATAGATACTGAAAGGTAGATAGAAAGATAGATAGATACTGAAAGATAGAAAGATAGATAGATACTGAAAGATAGATAGAAAGATAGATAGATACTGAAAGATAGAAAGATAGATAGATACTGAAAGATAGAAAGATAGATAGACAGGTAGATAGATACTGAAAGAAAGATAGATAGACAGGTAGATAGATACTGAAAGATAGGTAGATGGATACTGAAATATAGATAGACACGAAAGATATATTGAATAGCTAGAAAGGTAGATAGATATAGAAAAATAAATTGACATCTAAAAAGAAAGGTAGATAAATACGGAAAGGTAGATATGCATAAAGATCCGGAACGGTAGAAAGGTACATAAATACAGAAAGACGTCGATAGATACGAAAGATGGATAGCTAGATAAATAGATTGATGGATACGGAACTAGATACAAAAGATAGAGTGAATAGATAGAAAGGTATGTAGATACGGGAAGATAGACAGGTATATAAATACGGAAAGATGGATTGATAGGTAGACAGATAGAAAGGTGGATAGATACGGAAAGATAATTTGATAGATAGATACGAAAGGTGGATAGCTAGCTAGATTGATTGATAGATACGGAAATAGATACGAAAGATAGAGTGAATAGATAGATAGAAATGTAGACAGATACAGAAAGATGGAAAGGTAGATAGATATATAAACATAGGTATATAAATACAGAAAGATGAATAGGTAGATAGAAAGGTAGAAAAGTAGATAGGTATATAAATATGGAAAGATAGGTTGATATATAGACGGAAAGGTAGATAGGTATATATGAAAAGATAGAAAGTTAGATAGATACATAATGATAGGTATATAAATATGGAAAGATTGATTGATAAATAGATACGAAAGATGGATAGATAGATAGATGCGGAAAGATAGATTGACAGAAAGGTAGATAGAGAGTTGTATAGATACGTAAAGGTAGCTAGGTATATAGATACGTTAGAAAAGATTGAAAGGTAGATAGATACGGCCGTCCGAGGTATGACGATAAACTACATCCAACAGCAAGGCCTCTGCTCAGGAGGTTTTGAGAAGCATGGAACCACCTCTTAATTGCTGGTGTTCCCAGGTCCAACCTGACCCGGGGTGGTAGCACCTGTTAGGGTCCCAGATATAGGCAAATAGTTAACCCCGAAACTGACGTAAGCAGCATTATAAAAGTGTAAAAATGGGTTTTAATATCAGAGATACTTTGTAAAAGAATTGTTACCAGCAATATATCTTTGAAAGAGAATATTACCAGCAATACATGTTTTACAATAATATTACCAGCTATACATTTTTTGAGGAAAAAAAATATTACTAGAATTAGATTTTTGACAAAACAAAATATTACCAGAAAAAAAAATAACCCAATGAGGTTGATATGCCGTAAAACACAACAAACCAAACCAAATCATAGATATGGAAGGATAGTAAGATCGATCGATCGATAGATAGATAGATAAGGAAAGATAGATAAGGAAAGATAGATAGATAGATAAGGAAAGATAGATAAGGAAAGATAGATAGATAAGGATAGAAAGATAGATAAGGAAAGATAGATAGAAAGATAGATAGATAAGGAAAGATAGATAAGGATAGATAGATAAAAGATAGATAGATAAGGATAGATAGATAAAAGATAGATAGATAAGGATAGATAGATAAGAAAAGGTAGATAGATAGATAAGGAAAGGTAGATAGATAGATAAGGAAAGGTAGATAGATAGATAAGGAAATATAGATAAGGAAAGATAGAAAGGTAGATAGATAGATAAGGAAAGAGAGATAGATAAGGAAAGATAGATATGAAAAATATTAGACAGCTGTTAAACACATTGTCGGTCTTGGTGTTCGTCTTTGGCTTCTCGAAAATCGAAGAAGGCCTCCTCCCCCTTCTGGTGACCTCTCACTGATGCCCCCTTCATGTAAATCCAAGAGTCTTGCCTGCTACAACGGTCATATATGAATGCCAAAAAAATAAAAACGGAACATTTGACTTAATCCATTCGTTCTTCATAAATCATATAATGAACATCATGTTGAACGGCCACGCTTTTAGAACACTTCACGCTAATGCCGGGGGTCCCGCAGGTTTCTCTCCTTGACGCTACGTTTATCAACGACCATACGGATGCCATCAGTGACGAAAGAAGTATTTTTACTGATGACGCAAATTTTTACTCCAGTCTTTAATACCAAGTACGATACGCTCGACAACATAAAACAGGCAGCAGCTCTCGAAGATGACAAACAATCATTTGTTAACTGGGGCAAGAAATGGCTGGTAATTTTGTAACCCTTTTTTTCCCTTATAATAGAATGGCTGATGCTAACCTCCGGGAGAGTAATTCATTGCTCCTTCTTGGTCTCACGTTTTCCACTGTCGTGAAGTGGAGCGAATATATTGAAACAATTGCTAGGTCTGCTGCTAGAAAAGCTGTTTCACTGCGTCGTGCCAGACAACTTTTCACACCAGAATCCATTTTACACATTTATAATTCTACCATTCGTCCGTGCCGCCATATCTGGTCTGATGCCCCTGATGTATATTTCGGAAATCGCAACAAAATCCAAAGAAGAGTCTGCAATGTTATCGTGCCTGACCTGGCATCTCGGCTTCAATCACTTTCCCACCGTGTAGCTTCCCTCTGCCTTTCCTATAAATATTTTCATGGCAGTCTCTGTAATGAGCTCTCTTCCTTAGTACCATCGCACATTAATTTAAACCTACTACTTGATTGGCAATTAGGTGTCTTTGTTTTACTGTTGAAAAGCTGGATGTAACCGGAAGTTTTATCATAATAGTTTCTTCTATCGTAATTCTCGCCTGTGGAACTCTATTTCCGGTTTCTTGTTGCCCTGTCACCTACCATCTCCAAAGCTTGTCACACAGGGTACGTCAGTTATAAATTGAAAAGTTCGACTAAAGGGCATATAAATTGCAAAAGAAATTCGAATAAACCTTATCTATGATTAGAGACAGAAATGTACATGCGTATAGAGAATGTGTGTTTAGTATTTAAAATATTTTCTGTTTACGCAGAGGGTGGGGGGGATTCTCTGAAAGTACAATCAGTTATAGCAACTTGGAGGGCTATCTTGTTCTAGTACATATTCTATACCAGCTCGGAGAGCTATCTTTTCTGCTAGACATTTTGTACCAGCCTGGAGGACTATCTTGTTCTGTTACACACCCTATACCAGCTTGGAGGGCTGTCTTGTTCTATTCGCACTCCAGGCTGGTAGAGAATGTCTATCTTGTTCTGTTAGACATTCTATAACAGCCTGGAGGGCGAATAGAACAAGATAGCTCTCCAGGCTGGTATAGGGTGTGTAACAGAACAAGATAGCCCTCCAGGTCGGTATAGATGTCTATCTTGTTCTTTTAGCCCTCCAGGCATGATACAGAATGTATGTCTTATTCAGATACACTTAAAAAAAAAAAAAACACACACACATTATTAGCGGATGAGCCAACGGTCAGCATGCAGTTAGATGGAAAATTTTGTCCCACCATCAAAATAAATTTTTTTAAAAAGCCTGCGATAATTCACTGCTAATTAAAAAAAAAACAAAAAAAAAAACTGAAATTGTGGAGGGCTATGATCGTTCACGTCTTGTAAAGACTTGGGTTAGAAAAGAACGAAGACGTTGGTTCTCTGACAGGCACCCGCTGGTCCTTAGTGGTGATGCATAGATAAACAGAGCCCGTGAATCCTGTGTTTGCTCATACATACAATTCCAAGCATTGATCAGTCCTTGTGAGTCAGTGAGCTTCCAGGCCTTGATTCCTCTTCGCCTGCATAAATGATTCTACATCGATATGGAATCGATCGCACTTGCTAATTGTGCCTCCGTACTCAAATGTACAAGTGTGTACGCGGTCTTTTGTAAAGGCGTCTCAAAATACGATCCCCCACCCCGTATAATAATAGAAAGAAGAAAAAAAAACGCTATCAAAAAACATTCCAATATGAAATAACGATGCTAATAGCCACAACAGCAACGAATACGACGACGAGGAAAACAACCACAGTAAAAATGAAAGGATAAACAAACAAAACAAGAGTTGTCGTAAGAATGATTATTCTTCCCTTTTGCGCGCCCCGGCATAATGGAGACATTTGGAACTCCAACTCCTCCTCCTTTTTGTTTTTCTATCTTACTTTCTACCACCACCACCACCACATCCATCTTCTCCTCCTCCACCAACATCTGATCATTTCTACTTTCATTTTCGCTTTTCCCGCCTTTTCTTATCGTTAAGGAATTGCGCTTTCAGCAAAATCCATCGTGCGTCGGTCTCGGCGCGCGTGCGATCCGACGTGCGCATGTGCTCGTGTAGCTCAGAAAAAAAAAATGGCGGAAGAGAAGGGCGGCAGCCATGCAAAGAAACCGCTCTTCTTCCTGTACATGTGACCGCGTGCCTCTGTGTCATGGCGAGCCTCGGCATGCGCCCATGCTTGTTTCTGTTTGTGCAATCAGTTATTG
>CAXIWW010000956.1:60000-79371 GCA_964036315.1 Acanthosepion esculentum
ACAGAATCTAGCAAGAAAGAAAGACAAAAATAAGAACGAAAGAAAAACAGAAAGAAACTAATAAGAAAGGAAGAAAGACAGAAAGAAAGTAGTAAGAAAGGAAGAGAGACATAAAGAAAGAAAGACAGAAAGAAACAAGTAAGTAAGTAAGAAAGACAGAAAGAAAGAAACAAGATAGATAGAAAGACAGAAAGAAAGAAACAAGATAGAAAGAAAGACAGAAGGAAACAAGTAAGTAAGAAAGAAAGACAGAAGGAAACAAGTAAGTAAGAAAGAAAGACAGAAGGAAACAAGTAAGTAAGAAAGAAAGACAGAAGGAAACAAGTAAGTAAGAAAGAAAGACAGAAGGAAACAAGTAAGTAAGAAAGAAAGACAGAAGGAAACAAGTAAGTAAGAAAGAAAGACAGAAGGAAACAAGTAAGTAAGTAAGAAAGACAGAAGGAAACAAGTAAGTAAGTAAGTAAGAAAGACAGAAGGAAACAAGTAAGTAAGTAAGAAAGAAAGACAGAAGGAAACAAGTAAGTAAGTAAGAAAGAAAGACAGAAGGAAACAAGTAAGTAAGTAAGAAAGAAAGACAGAAGGAAACAAGTAAGTAAGTAAGAAAGAAAGACAGAAGGAAACAAGTAAGTAAGTAAGAAAGAAAGACAGAAGGAAACAAGTAAGTAAGTAAGAAAGAAAGACAGAAGGAAACAAGTAAGTAAGTAAGAAAGAAAGACAGAAGGAAACAAGTAAGTAAGTAAGAAAGAAAGACAGAAGGAAACAAGTAAGTAAGTAAGAAAGAAAGACAGAAGGAAACAAGTAAGTAAGTAAGAAAGAAAGACAGAAGGAAACAAGTAAGTAAGTAAGAAAGAAAGACAGAAGGAAACAAGTAAGTAAGTAAGAAAGAAAGACAGAAGGAAACAAGTAAGTAAGTAAGAAAGAAAGACAGAAGGAAACAAGTAAGTAAGTAAGAAAGAAAGACAGAAGGAAACAAGTAAGTAAGTAAGAAAGAAAGACAGAAGGAAACAAGTAAGTAAGTAAGAAAGAAAGACAGAAGGAAACAAGTAAGTAAGTAAGAAAGAAAGACAGAAGGAAACAAGTAAGTAAGTAAGAAAGAAAGACAGAAGGAAACAAGTAAGTAAGTAAGAAAGAAAGACAGAAGGAAACAAGTAAGTAAGTAAGAAAGAAAGACAGAAGGAAACAAGTAAGTAAGTAAGAAAGAAAGACAGAAGGAAACAAGTAAGTAAGTAAGAAAGAAAGAAAGACAGAAGGAAACAAGTAAGTAAGTAAGAAAGAAAGAAAGACAGAAGGAAACAAGTAAGTAAGTAAGAAAGAAAGAAAGACAGAAGGAAACAAGTAAGTAAGTAAGAAAGAAAGAAAGACAGAAGGAAACAAGTAAGTAAGTAAGAAAGAAAGAAAGACAGAAGGAAACAAGTAAGTAAGTAAGAAAGAAAGAAAGACAGAAGGAAACAAGTAAGTAAGTAAGAAAGAAAGAAAGACAGAAGGAAACAAGTAAGTAAGTAAGAAAGAAAGAAAGACAGAAGGAAACAAGTAAGTAAGTAAGAAAGAAAGAAAGACAGAAGGAAACAAGTAAGTAAGTAAGAAAGAAAGAAAGACAGAAGGAAACAAGTAAGTAAGTAAGAAAGAAAGAAAGACAGAAGGAAACAAGTAAGTAAGTAAGAAAGAAAGAAAGACAGAAGGAAACAAGTAAGTAAGTAAGAAAGAAAGAAAGACAGAAGGAAACAAGTAAGTAAGTAAGAAAGAAAGAAAGACAGAAGGAAACAAGTAAGTAAGTAAGAAAGAAAGAAAGACAGAAGGAAACAAGTAAGTAAGTAAGAAAGAAAGAAAGACAGAAGGAAACAAGTAAGTAAGTAAGAAAGAAAGAAAGACAGAAGGAAACAAGTAAGTAAGTAAGAAAGAAAGAAAGACAGAAGGAAACAAGTAAGTAAGTAAGAAAGAAAGAAAGACAGAAGGAAACAAGTAAGTAAGTAAGAAAGAAAGAAAGACAGAAGGAAACAAGTAAGTAAGTAAGAAAGAAAGAAAGACAGAAGGAAACAAGTAAGTAAGTAAGAAAGAAAGAAAGACAGAAGGAAACAAGTAAGTAAGTAAGAAAGAAAGAAAGACAGAAGGAAACAAGTAAGTAAGTAAGAAAGAAAGAAAGACAGAAGGAAACAAGTAAGTAAGTAAGAAAGAAAGAAAGACAGAAGGAAACAAGTAAGTAAGTAAGAAAGAAAGAAAGACAGAAGGAAACAAGTAAGTAAGTAAGAAAGAAAGAAAGACAGAAGGAAACAAGTAAGTAAGTAAGAAAGAAAGAAAGACAGAAGGAAACAAGTAAGTAAGTAAGAAAGAAAGAAAGACAGAAGGAAACAAGTAAGTAAGTAAGAAAGAAAGAAAGACAGAAGGAAACAAGTAAGTAAGTAAGAAAGAAAGAAAGACAGAAGGAAACAAGTAAGTAAGTAAGAAAGAAAGAAAGACAGAAGGAAACAAGTAAGTAAGTAAGAAAGAAAGAAAGACAGAAGGAAACAAGTAAGTAAGTAAGAAAGAAAGAAAGACAGAAGGAAACAAGTAAGTAAGTAAGAAAGAAAGAAAGACAGAAGGAAACAAGTAAGTAAGTAAGAAAGAAAGAAAGACAGAAGGAAACAAGTAAGTAAGTAAGAAAGAAAGAAAGACAGAAGGAAACAAGTAAGTAAGTAAGAAAGAAAGAAAGACAGAAGGAAACAAGTAAGTAAGTAAGAAAGAAAGAAAGACAGAAGGAAACAAGTAAGTAAGTAAGAAAGAAAGAAAGACAGAAGGAAACAAGTAAGTAAGTAAGAAAGAAAGAAAGACAGAAGGAAACAAGTAAGTAAGTAAGAAAGAAAGAAAGACAGAAGGAAACAAGTAAGTAAGTAAGAAAGAAAGAAAGACAGAAGGAAACAAGTAAGTAAGTAAGAAAGAAAGAAAGACAGAAGGAAACAAGTAAGTAAGTAAGAAAGAAAGAAAGACAGAAGGAAACAAGTAAGTAAGTAAGAAAGAAAGAAAGACAGAAGGAAACAAGTAAGTAAGTAAGAAAGAAAGAAAGACAGAAGGAAACAAGTAAGTAAGTAAGAAAGAAAGAAAGACAGAAGGAAACAAGTAAGTAAGTAAGAAAGAAAGAAAGACAGAAGGAAACAAGTAAGTAAGTAAGAAAGAAAGAAAGACAGAAGGAAACAAGTAAGTAAGTAAGAAAGAAAGAAAGACAGAAGGAAACAAGTAAGTAAGTAAGAAAGAAAGAAAGACAGAAGGAAACAAGTAAGTAAGTAAGAAAGAAAGAAAGACAGAAGGAAACAAGTAAGTAAGTAAGAAAGAAAGAAAGACAGAAGGAAACAAGTAAGTAAGTAAGAAAGAAAGAAAGACAGAAGGAAACAAGTAAGTAAGTAAGAAAGAAAGAAAGACAGAAGGAAACAAGTAAGTAAGTAAGAAAGAAAGAAAGACAGAAGGAAACAAGTAAGTAAGTAAGAAAGAAAGAAAGACAGAAGGAAACAAGTAAGTAAGTAAGAAAGAAAGAAAGACAGAAGGAAACAAGTAAGTAAGTAAGAAAGAAAGAAAGACAGAAGGAAACAAGTAAGTAAGTAAGAAAGAAAGAAAGACAGAAGGAAACAAGTAAGTAAGTAAGTAAGAAAGAAAGAAAGACAGAAGGAAACAAGTAAGTAAGTAAGTAAGAAAGAAAGAAAGACAGAAGGAAACAAGTAAGTAAGTAAGTAAGAAAGAAAGAAAGACAGAAGGAAACAAGTAAGTAAGTAAGTAAGAAAGAAAGAAAGACAGAAGGAAACAAGTAAGTAAGTAAGTAAGAAAGAAAGAAAGACAGAAGGAAACAAGTAAGTAAGTAAGTAAGAAAGAAAGAAAGACAGAAGGAAACAAGTAAGTAAGTAAGTAAGAAAGAAAGAAAGACAGAAGGAAACAAGTAAGTAAGTAAGTAAGAAAGAAAGAAAGACAGAAGGAAACAAGTAAGTAAGTAAGTAAGAAAGAAAGAAAGACAGAAGGAAACAAGTAAGTAAGTAAGTAAGAAAGAAAGAAAGACAGAAGGAAACAAGTAAGTAAGTAAGTAAGAAAGAAAGAAAGACAGAAGGAAACAAGTAAGTAAGTAAGTAAGAAAGAAAGAAAGACAGAAGGAAACAAGTAAGTAAGTAAGTAAGAAAGAAAGAAAGACAGAAGGAAACAAGTAAGTAAGTAAGTAAGAAAGAAAGAAAGACAGAAGGAAACAAGTAAGTAAGTAAGTAAGAAAGAAAGAAAGACAGAAGGAAACAAGTAAGTAAGTAAGTAAGAAAGAAAGAAAGACAGAAGGAAACAAGTAAGTAAGTAAGTAAGAAAGAAAGAAAGACAGAAGGAAACAAGTAAGTAAGTAAGTAAGAAAGAAAGAAAGACAGAAGGAAACAAGTAAGTAAGTAAGTAAGAAAGAAAGAAAGACAGAAGGAAACAAGTAAGTAAGTAAGTAAGAAAGAAAGAAAGACAGAAGGAAACAAGTAAGTAAGTAAGTAAGAAAGAAAGAAAGACAGAAGGAAACAAGTAAGTAAGTAAGTAAGAAAGAAAGAAAGACAGAAGGAAACAAGTAAGTAAGTAAGTAAGAAAGAAAGAAAGACAGAAGGAAACAAGTAAGTAAGTAAGTAAGAAAGAAAGAAAGACAGAAGGAAACAAGTAAGTAAGTAAGTAAGAAAGAAAGAAAGACAGAAGGAAACAAGTAAGTAAGTAAGTAAGAAAGAAAGAAAGACAGAAGGAAACAAGTAAGTAAGTAAGTAAGAAAGAAAGAAAGACAGAAGGAAACAAGTAAGTAAGTAAGTAAGAAAGAAAGAAAGACAGAAGGAAACAAGTAAGTAAGTAAGTAAGAAAGAAAGAAAGACAGAAGGAAACAAGTAAGTAAGTAAGTAAGAAAGAAAGAAAGACAGAAGGAAACAAGTAAGTAAGTAAGTAAGAAAGAAAGAAAGACAGAAGGAAACAAGTAAGTAAGTAAGTAAGAAAGAAAGAAAGACAGAAGGAAACAAGTAAGTAAGTAAGTAAGAAAGAAAGAAAGACAGAAGGAAACAAGTAAGTAAGTAAGTAAGAAAGAAAGAAAGACAGAAGGAAACAAGTAAGTAAGTAAGTAAGAAAGAAAGAAAGACAGAAGGAAACAAGTAAGTAAGTAAGTAAGAAAGAAAGAAAGACAGAAGGAAACAAGTAAGTAAGTAAGTAAGAAAGAAAGAAAGACAGAAGGAAACAAGTAAGTAAGTAAGTAAGAAAGAAAGAAAGACAGAAGGAAACAAGTAAGTAAGTAAGTAAGAAAGAAAGAAAGACAGAAGGAAACAAGTAAGTAAGTAAGTAAGAAAGAAAGAAAGACAGAAGGAAACAAGTAAGTAAGTAAGTAAGAAAGAAAGAAAGACAGAAGGAAACAAGTAAGTAAGTAAGTAAGAAAGAAAGAAAGACAGAAGGAAACAAGTAAGTAAGTAAGTAAGAAAGAAAGAAAGACAGAAGGAAACAAGTAAGTAAGTAAGTAAGAAAGAAAGAAAGACAGAAGGAAACAAGTAAGTAAGTAAGTAAGAAAGAAAGAAAGACAGAAGGAAACAAGTAAGTAAGTAAGTAAGAAAGAAAGAAAGACAGAAGGAAACAAGTAAGTAAGTAAGTAAGAAAGAAAGAAAGACAGAAGGAAACAAGTAAGTAAGTAAGTAAGAAAGAAAGAAAGACAGAAGGAAACAAGTAAGTAAGTAAGTAAGAAAGAAAGAAAGACAGAAGGAAACAAGTAAGTAAGTAAGTAAGAAAGAAAGAAAGACAGAAGGAAACAAGTAAGTAAGTAAGTAAGAAAGAAAGAAAGACAGAAGGAAACAAGTAAGTAAGTAAGTAAGAAAGAAAGAAAGACAGAAGGAAACAAGTAAGTAAGTAAGTAAGAAAGAAAGAAAGACAGAAGGAAACAAGTAAGTAAGTAAGTAAGAAAGAAAGAAAGACAGAAGGAAACAAGTAAGTAAGTAAGTAAGAAAGAAAGAAAGACAGAAGGAAACAAGTAAGTAAGTAAGTAAGAAAGAAAGAAAGACAGAAGGAAACAAGTAAGTAAGTAAGTAAGAAAGAAAGAAAGACAGAAGGAAACAAGTAAGTAAGTAAGTAAGAAAGAAAGAAAGACAGAAGGAAACAAGTAAGTAAGTAAGTAAGAAAGAAAGAAAGACAGAAGGAAACAAGTAAGTAAGTAAGTAAGAAAGAAAGAAAGACAGAAGGAAACAAGTAAGTAAGTAAGTAAGAAAGAAAGAAAGACAGAAGGAAACAAGTAAGTAAGTAAGTAAGAAAGAAAGAAAGACAGAAGGAAACAAGTAAGTAAGTAAGTAAGAAAGAAAGAAAGACAGAAGGAAACAAGTAAGTAAGTAAGTAAGAAAGAAAGAAAGACAGAAGGAAACAAGTAAGTAAGTAAGTAAGAAAGAAAGAAAGACAGAAGGAAACAAGTAAGTAAGTAAGTAAGAAAGAAAGAAAGACAGAAGGAAACAAGTAAGTAAGTAAGTAAGAAAGAAAGAAAGACAGAAGGAAACAAGTAAGTAAGTAAGTAAGAAAGAAAGAAAGACAGAAGGAAACAAGTAAGTAAGTAAGTAAGAAAGAAAGAAAGACAGAAGGAAACAAGTAAGTAAGTAAGTAAGAAAGAAAGAAAGACAGAAGGAAACAAGTAAGTAAGTAAGTAAGAAAGAAAGAAAGACAGAAGGAAACAAGTAAGTAAGTAAGTAAGAAAGAAAGAAAGACAGAAGGAAACAAGTAAGTAAGTAAGTAAGAAAGAAAGAAAGACAGAAGGAAACAAGTAAGTAAGTAAGTAAGAAAGAAAGAAAGACAGAAGGAAACAAGTAAGTAAGTAAGTAAGAAAGAAAGAAAGACAGAAGGAAACAAGTAAGTAAGTAAGTAAGAAAGAAAGAAAGACAGAAGGAAACAAGTAAGTAAGTAAGTAAGAAAGAAAGAAAGACAGAAGGAAACAAGTAAGTAAGTAAGTAAGAAAGAAAGAAAGACAGAAGGAAACAAGTAAGTAAGTAAGTAAGAAAGAAAGAAAGACAGAAGGAAACAAGTAAGTAAGTAAGTAAGAAAGAAAGAAAGACAGAAGGAAACAAGTAAGTAAGTAAGTAAGAAAGAAAGAAAGACAGAAGGAAACAAGTAAGTAAGTAAGTAAGAAAGAAAGAAAGACAGAAGGAAACAAGTAAGTAAGTAAGTAAGAAAGAAAGAAAGACAGAAGGAAACAAGTAAGTAAGTAAGTAAGAAAGAAAGAAAGACAGAAGGAAACAAGTAAGTAAGTAAGTAAGAAAGAAAGAAAGACAGAAGGAAACAAGTAAGTAAGTAAGTAAGAAAGAAAGAAAGACAGAAGGAAACAAGTAAGTAAGTAAGTAAGAAAGAAAGAAAGACAGAAGGAAACAAGTAAGTAAGTAAGTAAGAAAGAAAGAAAGACAGAAGGAAACAAGTAAGTAAGTAAGTAAGAAAGAAAGAAAGACAGAAGGAAACAAGTAAGTAAGTAAGTAAGAAAGAAAGAAAGACAGAAGGAAACAAGTAAGTAAGTAAGTAAGAAAGAAAGAAAGACAGAAGGAAACAAGTAAGTAAGTAAGTAAGAAAGAAAGAAAGACAGAAGGAAACAAGTAAGTAAGTAAGTAAGAAAGAAAGAAAGACAGAAGGAAACAAGTAAGTAAGTAAGTAAGAAAGAAAGAAAGACAGAAGGAAACAAGTAAGTAAGTAAGTAAGAAAGAAAGAAAGACAGAAGGAAACAAGTAAGTAAGTAAGTAAGAAAGAAAGAAAGACAGAAGGAAACAAGTAAGTAAGTAAGTAAGAAAGAAAGAAAGACAGAAGGAAACAAGTAAGTAAGTAAGTAAGAAAGAAAGAAAGACAGAAGGAAACAAGTAAGTAAGTAAGTAAGAAAGAAAGAAAGACAGAAGGAAACAAGTAAGTAAGTAAGTAAGAAAGAAAGAAAGACAGAAGGAAACAAGTAAGTAAGTAAGTAAGAAAGAAAGAAAGACAGAAGGAAACAAGTAAGTAAGTAAGTAAGAAAGAAAGAAAGACAGAAGGAAACAAGTAAGTAAGTAAGTAAGAAAGAAAGAAAGACAGAAGGAAACAAGTAAGTAAGTAAGTAAGAAAGAAAGAAAGACAGAAGGAAACAAGTAAGTAAGTAAGTAAGAAAGAAAGAAAGACAGAAGGAAACAAGTAAGTAAGTAAGTAAGAAAGAAAGAAAGACAGAAGGAAACAAGTAAGTAAGTAAGTAAGAAAGAAAGAAAGACAGAAGGAAACAAGTAAGTAAGTAAGTAAGAAAGAAAGAAAGACAGAAGGAAACAAGTAAGTAAGTAAGTAAGAAAGAAAGAAAGACAGAAGGAAACAAGTAAGTAAGTAAGTAAGAAAGAAAGAAAGACAGAAGGAAACAAGTAAGTAAGTAAGTAAGAAAGAAAGAAAGACAGAAGGAAACAAGTAAGTAAGTAAGTAAGAAAGAAAGAAAGACAGAAGGAAACAAGTAAGTAAGTAAGTAAGAAAGAAAGAAAGACAGAAGGAAACAAGTAAGTAAGTAAGTAAGAAAGAAAGAAAGACAGAAGGAAACAAGTAAGTAAGTAAGTAAGAAAGAAAGAAAGACAGAAGGAAACAAGTAAGTAAGTAAGTAAGAAAGAAAGAAAGACAGAAGGAAACAAGTAAGTAAGTAAGTAAGAAAGAAAGAAAGACAGAAGGAAACAAGTAAGTAAGTAAGTAAGAAAGAAAGAAAGACAGAAGGAAACAAGTAAGTAAGTAAGTAAGAAAGAAAGAAAGACAGAAGGAAACAAGTAAGTAAGTAAGTAAGAAAGAAAGAAAGACAGAAGGAAACAAGTAAGTAAGTAAGTAAGAAAGAAAGAAAGACAGAAGGAAACAAGTAAGTAAGTAAGTAAGAAAGAAAGAAAGACAGAAGGAAACAAGTAAGTAAGTAAGTAAGAAAGAAAGAAAGACAGAAGGAAACAAGTAAGTAAGTAAGTAAGAAAGAAAGAAAGACAGAAGGAAACAAGTAAGTAAGTAAGTAAGAAAGAAAGAAAGACAGAAGGAAACAAGTAAGTAAGTAAGTAAGAAAGAAAGAAAGACAGAAGGAAACAAGTAAGTAAGTAAGTAAGAAAGAAAGAAAGACAGAAGGAAACAAGTAAGTAAGTAAGTAAGAAAGAAAGAAAGACAGAAGGAAACAAGTAAGTAAGTAAGTAAGAAAGAAAGAAAGACAGAAGGAAACAAGTAAGTAAGTAAGTAAGAAAGAAAGAAAGACAGAAGGAAACAAGTAAGTAAGTAAGTAAGAAAGAAAGAAAGACAGAAGGAAACAAGTAAGTAAGTAAGTAAGAAAGAAAGAAAGACAGAAGGAAACAAGTAAGTAAGTAAGTAAGAAAGAAAGAAAGACAGAAGGAAACAAGTAAGTAAGTAAGTAAGAAAGAAAGAAAGACAGAAGGAAACAAGTAAGTAAGTAAGTAAGAAAGAAAGAAAGACAGAAGGAAACAAGTAAGTAAGTAAGTAAGAAAGAAAGAAAGACAGAAGGAAACAAGTAAGTAAGTAAGTAAGAAAGAAAGAAAGACAGAAGGAAACAAGTAAGTAAGTAAGTAAGAAAGAAAGAAAGACAGAAGGAAACAAGTAAGTAAGTAAGTAAGAAAGAAAGAAAGACAGAAGGAAACAAGTAAGTAAGTAAGTAAGAAAGAAAGAAAGACAGAAGGAAACAAGTAAGTAAGTAAGTAAGAAAGAAAGAAAGACAGAAGGAAACAAGTAAGTAAGTAAGTAAGAAAGAAAGAAAGACAGAAGGAAACAAGTAAGTAAGTAAGTAAGAAAGAAAGAAAGACAGAAGGAAACAAGTAAGTAAGTAAGTAAGAAAGAAAGAAAGACAGAAGGAAACAAGTAAGTAAGTAAGTAAGAAAGAAAGAAAGACAGAAGGAAACAAGTAAGTAAGTAAGTAAGAAAGAAAGAAAGACAGAAGGAAACAAGTAAGTAAGTAAGTAAGAAAGAAAGAAAGACAGAAGGAAACAAGTAAGTAAGTAAGTAAGAAAGAAAGAAAGACAGAAGGAAACAAGTAAGTAAGTAAGTAAGAAAGAAAGAAAGACAGAAGGAAACAAGTAAGTAAGTAAGTAAGAAAGAAAGAAAGACAGAAGGAAACAAGTAAGTAAGTAAGTAAGAAAGAAAGAAAGACAGAAGGAAACAAGTAAGTAAGTAAGTAAGAAAGAAAGAAAGACAGAAGGAAACAAGTAAGTAAGTAAGTAAGAAAGAAAGAAAGACAGAAGGAAACAAGTAAGTAAGTAAGTAAGAAAGAAAGAAAGACAGAAGGAAACAAGTAAGTAAGTAAGTAAGAAAGAAAGAAAGACAGAAGGAAACAAGTAAGTAAGTAAGTAAGAAAGAAAGAAAGACAGAAGGAAACAAGTAAGTAAGTAAGTAAGAAAGAAAGAAAGACAGAAGGAAACAAGTAAGTAAGTAAGTAAGAAAGAAAGAAAGACAGAAGGAAACAAGTAAGTAAGTAAGTAAGAAAGAAAGAAAGACAGAAGGAAACAAGTAAGTAAGTAAGTAAGAAAGAAAGAAAGACAGAAGGAAACAAGTAAGTAAGTAAGTAAGAAAGAAAGAAAGACAGAAGGAAACAAGTAAGTAAGTAAGTAAGAAAGAAAGAAAGACAGAAGGAAACAAGTAAGTAAGTAAGTAAGAAAGAAAGAAAGACAGAAGGAAACAAGTAAGTAAGTAAGTAAGAAAGAAAGAAAGACAGAAGGAAACAAGTAAGTAAGTAAGTAAGAAAGAAAGAAAGACAGAAGGAAACAAGTAAGTAAGTAAGTAAGAAAGAAAGAAAGACAGAAGGAAACAAGTAAGTAAGTAAGTAAGAAAGAAAGAAAGACAGAAGGAAACAAGTAAGTAAGTAAGTAAGAAAGAAAGAAAGACAGAAGGAAACAAGTAAGTAAGTAAGTAAGAAAGAAAGAAAGACAGAAGGAAACAAGTAAGTAAGTAAGTAAGAAAGAAAGAAAGACAGAAGGAAACAAGTAAGTAAGTAAGTAAGAAAGAAAGAAAGACAGAAGGAAACAAGTAAGTAAGTAAGTAAGAAAGAAAGAAAGACAGAAGGAAACAAGTAAGTAAGTAAGTAAGAAAGAAAGAAAGACAGAAGGAAACAAGTAAGTAAGTAAGTAAGAAAGAAAGAAAGACAGAAGGAAACAAGTAAGTAAGTAAGTAAGAAAGAAAGAAAGACAGAAGGAAACAAGTAAGTAAGTAAGTAAGAAAGAAAGAAAGACAGAAGGAAACAAGTAAGTAAGTAAGTAAGAAAGAAAGAAAGACAGAAGGAAACAAGTAAGTAAGTAAGTAAGAAAGAAAGAAAGACAGAAGGAAACAAGTAAGTAAGTAAGTAAGAAAGAAAGAAAGACAGAAGGAAACAAGTAAGTAAGTAAGTAAGAAAGAAAGAAAGACAGAAGGAAACAAGTAAGTAAGTAAGTAAGAAAGAAAGAAAGACAGAAGGAAACAAGTAAGTAAGTAAGTAAGAAAGAAAGAAAGACAGAAGGAAACAAGTAAGTAAGTAAGTAAGAAAGAAAGAAAGACAGAAGGAAACAAGTAAGTAAGTAAGTAAGAAAGAAAGAAAGACAGAAGGAAACAAGTAAGTAAGTAAGTAAGAAAGAAAGAAAGACAGAAGGAAACAAGTAAGTAAGTAAGTAAGAAAGAAAGAAAGACAGAAGGAAACAAGTAAGTAAGTAAGTAAGAAAGAAAGAAAGACAGAAGGAAACAAGTAAGTAAGTAAGTAAGAAAGAAAGAAAGACAGAAGGAAACAAGTAAGTAAGTAAGTAAGAAAGAAAGAAAGACAGAAGGAAACAAGTAAGTAAGTAAGTAAGAAAGAAAGAAAGACAGAAGGAAACAAGTAAGTAAGTAAGTAAGAAAGAAAGAAAGACAGAAGGAAACAAGTAAGTAAGTAAGTAAGAAAGAAAGAAAGACAGAAGGAAACAAGTAAGTAAGTAAGTAAGAAAGAAAGAAAGACAGAAGGAAACAAGTAAGTAAGTAAGTAAGAAAGAAAGAAAGACAGAAGGAAACAAGTAAGTAAGTAAGTAAGAAAGAAAGAAAGACAGAAGGAAACAAGTAAGTAAGTAAGTAAGAAAGAAAGAAAGACAGAAGGAAACAAGTAAGTAAGTAAGTAAGAAAGAAAGAAAGACAGAAGGAAACAAGTAAGTAAGTAAGTAAGAAAGAAAGAAAGACAGAAGGAAACAAGTAAGTAAGTAAGTAAGAAAGAAAGAAAGACAGAAGGAAACAAGTAAGTAAGTAAGTAAGAAAGAAAGAAAGACAGAAGGAAACAAGTAAGTAAGTAAGTAAGAAAGAAAGAAAGACAGAAGGAAACAAGTAAGTAAGTAAGTAAGAAAGAAAGAAAGACAGAAGGAAACAAGTAAGTAAGTAAGTAAGAAAGAAAGAAAGACAGAAGGAAACAAGTAAGTAAGTAAGTAAGAAAGAAAGAAAGACAGAAGGAAACAAGTAAGTAAGTAAGTAAGAAAGAAAGAAAGACAGAAGGAAACAAGTAAGTAAGTAAGTAAGAAAGAAAGAAAGACAGAAGGAAACAAGTAAGTAAGTAAGTAAGAAAGAAAGAAAGACAGAAGGAAACAAGTAAGTAAGTAAGTAAGAAAGAAAGAAAGACAGAAGGAAACAAGTAAGTAAGTAAGTAAGAAAGAAAGAAAGACAGAAGGAAACAAGTAAGTAAGTAAGTAAGAAAGAAAGAAAGACAGAAGGAAACAAGTAAGTAAGTAAGTAAGAAAGAAAGAAAGACAGAAGGAAACAAGTAAGTAAGTAAGTAAGAAAGAAAGAAAGACAGAAGGAAACAAGTAAGTAAGTAAGTAAGAAAGAAAGAAAGACAGAAGGAAACAAGTAAGTAAGTAAGTAAGAAAGAAAGAAAGACAGAAGGAAACAAGTAAGTAAGTAAGTAAGAAAGAAAGAAAGACAGAAGGAAACAAGTAAGTAAGTAAGTAAGAAAGAAAGAAAGACAGAAGGAAACAAGTAAGTAAGTAAGTAAGAAAGAAAGAAAGACAGAAGGAAACAAGTAAGTAAGTAAGTAAGAAAGAAAGAAAGACAGAAGGAAACAAGTAAGTAAGTAAGTAAGAAAGAAAGAAAGACAGAAGGAAACAAGTAAGTAAGTAAGTAAGAAAGAAAGAAAGACAGAAGGAAACAAGTAAGTAAGTAAGTAAGAAAGAAAGAAAGACAGAAGGAAACAAGTAAGTAAGTAAGTAAGAAAGAAAGAAAGACAGAAGGAAACAAGTAAGTAAGTAAGTAAGAAAGAAAGAAAGACAGAAGGAAACAAGTAAGTAAGTAAGTAAGAAAGAAAGAAAGACAGAAGGAAACAAGTAAGTAAGTAAGTAAGAAAGAAAGAAAGACAGAAGGAAACAAGTAAGTAAGTAAGTAAGAAAGAAAGAAAGACAGAAGGAAACAAGTAAGTAAGTAAGTAAGAAAGAAAGAAAGACAGAAGGAAACAAGTAAGTAAGTAAGTAAGAAAGAAAGAAAGACAGAAGGAAACAAGTAAGTAAGTAAGTAAGAAAGAAAGAAAGACAGAAGGAAACAAGTAAGTAAGTAAGTAAGAAAGAAAGAAAGACAGAAGGAAACAAGTAAGTAAGTAAGTAAGAAAGAAAGAAAGACAGAAGGAAACAAGTAAGTAAGTAAGTAAGAAAGAAAGAAAGACAGAAGGAAACAAGTAAGTAAGTAAGTAAGAAAGAAAGAAAGACAGAAGGAAACAAGTAAGTAAGTAAGTAAGAAAGAAAGAAAGACAGAAGGAAACAAGTAAGTAAGTAAGTAAGAAAGAAAGAAAGACAGAAGGAAACAAGTAAGTAAGTAAGTAAGAAAGAAAGAAAGACAGAAGGAAACAAGTAAGTAAGTAAGTAAGAAAGAAAGAAAGACAGAAGGAAACAAGTAAGTAAGTAAGTAAGAAAGAAAGAAAGACAGAAGGAAACAAGTAAGTAAGTAAGTAAGAAAGAAAGAAAGACAGAAGGAAACAAGTAAGTAAGTAAGTAAGAAAGAAAGAAAGACAGAAGGAAACAAGTAAGTAAGTAAGTAAGAAAGAAAGAAAGACAGAAGGAAACAAGTAAGTAAGTAAGTAAGAAAGAAAGAAAGACAGAAGGAAACAAGTAAGTAAGTAAGTAAGAAAGAAAGAAAGACAGAAGGAAACAAGTAAGTAAGTAAGTAAGAAAGAAAGAAAGACAGAAGGAAACAAGTAAGTAAGTAAGTAAGAAAGAAAGAAAGACAGAAGGAAACAAGTAAGTAAGTAAGTAAGAAAGAAAGAAAGACAGAAGGAAACAAGTAAGTAAGTAAGTAAGAAAGAAAGAAAGACAGAAGGAAACAAGTAAGTAAGTAAGTAAGAAAGAAAGAAAGACAGAAGGAAACAAGTAAGTAAGTAAGTAAGAAAGAAAGAAAGACAGAAGGAAACAAGTAAGTAAGTAAGTAAGAAAGAAAGAAAGACAGAAGGAAACAAGTAAGTAAGTAAGTAAGAAAGAAAGAAAGACAGAAGGAAACAAGTAAGTAAGTAAGTAAGAAAGAAAGAAAGACAGAAGGAAACAAGTAAGTAAGTAAGTAAGAAAGAAAGAAAGACAGAAGGAAACAAGTAAGTAAGTAAGTAAGAAAGAAAGAAAGACAGAAGGAAACAAGTAAGTAAGTAAGTAAGAAAGAAAGAAAGACAGAAGGAAACAAGTAAGTAAGTAAGTAAGAAAGAAAGAAAGACAGAAGGAAACAAGTAAGTAAGTAAGTAAGAAAGAAAGAAAGACAGAAGGAAACAAGTAAGTAAGTAAGTAAGAAAGAAAGAAAGACAGAAGGAAACAAGTAAGTAAGTAAGTAAGAAAGAAAGAAAGACAGAAGGAAACAAGTAAGTAAGTAAGTAAGAAAGAAAGAAAGACAGAAGGAAACAAGAAAGAAAGAAAGAAGGAAACAAGAAAGAAAGAAAGAAAGAAAGACAGAAGGAAACAAGAAAGAAAGAAAGACAGAAGGAAACAAGAAAGAAAGAAAGAAAGAAAGACAGAAGGAAACAAGAAAGAAAGAAAGAAAGAAAGAAACAAGTAAGAAAGAAAGTAAGGCACTAGTAAAAGAAGGAAAGCACTATTCATAGGCGAAAGGAATGTGAAGAAAAAGAAATTGTCATTCATAGAAAGAAAGAAAATGAAAATATAGCGAAAGAAAGAAACTGACAGTTGTAGAAATAAATAATGAAGAATTAATTTGAATCAAAGAACAATAAGTGAAATCCTATTAAAAGAAAGTAAGAAATCGATATACAAAGAGAGAAAGAAAATGGAGGAGAAAGCAAGGAAAGCAAAAAAGGAAAGAGATTATCATTCACAAGGAGGAAACGGGAATACTTTTAAAGAAATGTATTTTAAAGAAAGAAAGAAATACATTGACATTCACATGAGGAAAGAAAGGGAGAAAGAAATACTACAAAAAATAAATTTCTTTCATAGAATGAAAAGATAATGTATATTGAAGAAAAGAAAACGATGGTCATCGAAAGAAAGAGAGAGAATAAAAGAAAAAGAAAAGGTCAAATGAACAAGAAACAAAGAACAAAAGTAAAAACTTAAAGAGAATTAAAGAATAAAACTCGAAGGAAAAGGTGGAGTCGTTTAAGTTATTTCATGAAACGAAAGGGTAAAAATGAGAAATGATTTGAAGAAAAAAAAATAAAAGGGCGATAAAAGAGAAAGTATTCGAAGCAGAGAGACAGAGAAAGAAAGAAAGAACGAACGGGTGTAAATGATTTCATGATACGAAAGATGAAGAAAAACGATAAATGAGGGAGGAAAAATTATTTTAAAAAATGATCGCGATAAAGAGAAAGAAATCGAAGCAGATAGAGAGAGAGAAAAAAGAAAGAAACTCGTCAGAAGGAAAGAAAGAAAGTGTTAAGAAGGAAGAAAGAGTCGTAAGAAAAGATGGACTCGTGTAAATCATTTCATGAGACAAAAGAAGAAAAAAAAAACTACGAGAAACGAGGGAAGAAAAAAAATCGTGATAAAAAGAGAAAAAAATCGAAACAGAAAGAAAGAAGAAAAAAACTATTTGAAAAAGAAAAAAAAAAACAAATCCGACCGAATCAAAGAAAGATCGGCTGGAGAAAATGAAGGCACGTCTCAATGCGAATGAAAACTGTATCGGTAAGCTGAATAAATGCATGAAAGAAGCAAAGATTGGAGCATAAAAAAAAAAAACGGCTTCAAAATATTCCCCAGCTGTGTTTGGTACGAGAACGAGAAAATTGCGGAAAAGTACGAGTATGTTTCGGCGGGAAAATATTGAAAAACTGGGTCGGCTATGAGTAAGTCTCGTTGTAATTGCCTCTTGTTGGTTCTCAAAGGGTAGAAAGAGTGTCAAATACTTTATACAGCGAGGAGGGAAATAGAAAGGGCGATAGACATAGACTGGGAAACGCAAGCACAAAAAGAAAATGTACAATTTTGAAAAACAGAAAAAATATAAACAATAAAATTTATCAAACGAAGACAGAGAAAAAAGGTTGGGTTGATGGATTTTATGATATATCGAACCTTGTTGGGTTATCTGAGGTCGAAATCTGTTTTGGTCTCTAAGTAAACATTGGCCAGGTTTGTACGTGAGTCTATAGGTAAACGTTACTCGCTGTATGTAAATATTGATAAAGTTAATACCTGAGTATAGTTGGTTGGTTTTATAATAGATGCTTGGTATAACCATTGTTTTTACACTAGAGTCTAGAGATAAAAGTTAGTCTGGTTTATACTAGAGTCTCTTGGTAAATGTGGATCGAGTTTATACTCAAGTCTTTACGCAAACATTGGTCAAGCATATACTTGAATCTATAGATAAATATGAGTCGAGTTTATACTTGAGCTTATAGTTAAAAGTTGGTTGTATTTATTGTTGAGTCTACTTGTAAACGTTGGTCTGGTTAATAAATGAGTTTAGAATGTAACTTTTTACGGGGGTATCTTATCCTTTTACAGTTGGTTCAGTTAGCATATTCCATACTTATATATATATATATATATATATATATATATATATATATATATATATATAGTGTAACTCGGATATAAGAGATATTTTCTCTGGTCCCAGATTAGAGCCTGTGTTAATGTATATATAATAGACCAAACCCGGATATAAGAGACTTCTCGGTCCCAACAACTCTCTTATATCCGGGTTACACTATATATATGTATGTGTGTGTGTGTGTATGTATGTGTGTGTGTATAGAAAAATAGGAAAGAACACGTTAGATAAATAATCCGAAGTTCTTTTAGCATTTTTGTTTTTATTTTTAAAAAACTGTGTTCAATACGTAAGTAGAGCCTAAATTATATATATATAGTGTAACCCGGATATAAGAGAGTTGTCGGGACCGTAGAAGAAGTCTCTTATATCCGGGTTTGGTCTATTTTGTTTTATTAACACAGGCTCTAGTTTGGGACCAGAGAAAATATCTCTTATATCCGGGTCTCTTATATATATATATATATATATATATATATATATATATATATAAGGAAAATGGATGGACGGACGGAAAAAGAAAGAAAGGAAATTGGATAGAAGGTGGGGAAAAGAAAGGAAGGAAAATGGATGGATGGATCGAAGGAAACTGCAAGAAAGAAAGGAAGAAAATTGGACAGAAGGAAAGAAAAAGAAAAGATGGTAAAAATAAAACAAGAAGGAAAAGGGATGGACGGAAGGAAAATTTAAAGAAAGGAAAATTGACGGACGGAAAGAAAAAGAAAGGAAATTAGATGGAATGGAAAGAAAAAAGAAAGAAAGAAAGAAAAAATAGGAAGGAAAATGGATGGATGGGAGGAAGCCAAAAGAAAGAGCGGGGACATTGGAGAGAAGGAAGGAAAAAAGAATGGAAGGAATACTAAAGGAAGGAAGGAAAAAGTAAGTAAAGAAAATGGATGAACGGAAGGAAAATGAAAGAAAGGAAAAGTGAAGGACGGAAAGAAAAAAGGTAGGAAATTGGATGGAAAGAAGGGGGGAAAGTAAGAAAGGAAGAATAAGGGAAGGAATATGAAAGGGAGGAAGTAAGGAAATGAGTGGATGGAAGGAAAATGAAACAAAGTAAAAATGGAAGAAGGGAAAATTAACAGAACGAAAGAAAAAGAAAGAAAGGAACGAAATTGGATAGATGGAAGGAAAAAGAATGGAAGGAAAATGAAAGAAAGCAAAGTAAGAAAGGAAGGGAAATGTATGGATAGAAGGAAGGAAAAATAAGGGAAGAATCTGAAAGGAAGGAAGTAAAATAAAAGTAAAGAAAATGGTTGGACGGAAGGAAAATGTAAGAAAGGAAAATTGACGGACGGAAAGAGAAAGAAAAGAAGGAAATTGGATATGAGGAGGGGAAAGAAAAAGGAGAGAAAGAAAGGAAAAAGGAAGGAAGATGAATGGATGGAAGGAAGGAAAAAGAAATAGCAAGGGAATTGGACAGAAAGGAAGGAAAAAGAATGGAAGGAATATGAAAGGAAGGAAGTAAAAAAGAAAGAAAGGAAGCAAGGAAAATGGATGGACGGAAGGAAAAAGAAAGAAAGGACATAAGATATAAAGAAGGAAAAAAGAGAAAGGAAGTGAAAGTAAGAAAAATGGATGGACGGAAGGAAAAAGAAAGAAAGGACATAAGATATAAAGAAGGAAAAAAGAGAAAGGAAGTGAAAGTAAGAAAAATGGATGGACGGAAGGAAAAAGAAAGAAAGGACATAAGATATAAAGAAGGAAAAAAGAGAAAGGAAGTGAAAGTAAGAAAAATGGATGGACGGAAGGAATAAGAAAGAAAGAGGGCGGATGGAAAGAAAATGAAAGTCAGGAAAATGGATATGACAGAAGGAAAAGGAAGTTTTCCTTTGTTTATATATATATATATATATATATATATATATATATATATATATATATATATATATTAATAATCCACAGTTCTTTAGCATTTAATTTTTTTTTAAATTGCTCCATACGATTTAGAGCATAGTATTTATTATATTATTATTTAAAAATATGCTTTCATCACGACACAGAAATTACTATGTTTCGGAACTAAAAATTAAAATTAAATTTTTGTTCTATTATCAAGTGATGTTGAATAACTTCAGAATAAAATAATTAATTTTTTAAGCAAAGTATTATTATATTTGAGTGTTTTAGTTGGGAGGGGGGAATGAGATTTCAAAATTATAAATGGGTGTTTATTTTGACGAATCCGGGAACAGGTCTAATCTAAGATGGAAAAGTGAAAAATGTGGGTTAAAGGTTTGGTGTGGGTATTTAATTTCTGCTTGCAGATACGGGCTTTCGTCTATGAGACGTATCATCCTGTCTACCATTTCTGGAACTTATATGACACATGAACATACAAGGAGTTATTTGTATCGAACCACGGGTTAATTTTAGCATTTTTATTTATTTTATAAACAGAATATATATATATATATATATATATATATATATATATATACACTCCCGTCGAATTCGACATATGAGGGTCAAGTA
>CAXIWW010000957.1:5000-60000 GCA_964036315.1 Acanthosepion esculentum
TATATATATCTCTCCATCTTTCCCTTCCCACATATTGAAAAAGAAAAAGACACCTTATTTTGAAATCTGTATCTTCCCCTCTTATTTTTGATACCTTTTCTTTTATCTATCTTCTACCCCTTTTTCTTTTTCTATGTTCCTGTTTGAATTTATTCACTCTGTTTTACTTGTTATATCTAAATAAAAGGAAGAATATCTAGGTCAACCTGTCAGCTGACTATTTATACTTTTCCTCCCCCTCTTGTGTGTGTGTGTGTGTGTATATATATATATATATATATATGTTAAAAAAAATAAAAAACAAATGAAAACTACAGAAAGTTTATTTTCTCCATCAAGTCATTCATTTCTGAAGTTCACTGCTACTAACAAGCAGAATTTTTTTTTCTCCTGATGATGGCCATGCTAGCCGAAACTAGTCGAGGAATCTAATTGAATTAATAAAAATGAAAGAATATTAATATACAACCCAGTGTATCTGAAGATTTTAATTTTTTAATAATGTTTAATATTTTTTATTGTTCAAAACACATACATACACATTTTATATATATATATGTATGTATGTATGTATGTATGTATGTAAGCAAATGTGTGGATGTAGATCCGACGGTATGATGATAATGTGGAAAAGACAAAGCAAAATCAGAATATGTGAGTTTACTGTTTTTTCAAAAATAAAATAAAAAACAGTAAACTCACATATTCGGATTTTGCTGTCTTTTCCACATTTTCATCATATATATATATATATATATATATATATATATATATATATATACTTAAAGAAAAACAGACCACTTTAAGGCTCCATGTAATAATTTATTTCACCATAGCCCTTTTAAAGGACACTGGATCATCAGACTACACTTCCAAAAGGTGAAACGAAAATGAAATGAACATTTACACTTTTGACGGGTAGTATTAACTTTATGTAATTTAACAGAGGGTAGTGAGGAGTGGTGTGATATATATATATATATATATATACCCACTTAAGAAAATCTCTATCTTTCCCTTTTATTTTTGAAACTCCCTTCTTTTTATCTATCTTCTACCCACCTCTTTTTTCTCCATTCTTTTCTCTTTTTTTGCTTGTCTGGATACATTTTAAATCTATAACACTTTTTGCCCCAGCCCCTCAACCTCCTTACTCTCTGGGTTGAGGTGTCTACTCGGTCTTAACCGAACTTAAGGGAGTAACTGTTGGTCCCCTGAGCATCCATAGATCATTCAACCAGTCCACTGGTTTAATCCTGCCCATGTTGTGTTTGGTTTGATCCAGAAAGCAGAAGTGATGTTCATCCATTCACGGTTGACTGAAGATGTAGACACGGTTGGAGAGTCTGTGCTAAGAAATTTAGAATACACCAAAAAAAAATAATATATATCCACAGAAAGCCGGACAAACAACTATTTAATGGTTGAATTGTTTATGTCTTTTATATAGCAGAAAAGAATAGTATAGGAAAGAAACGGGTTACAGAAAAGAAAATAATTGACGTAAAAACTCATACACTGGATTCTAGACAGAAAGAGAGTAGGTTGTGAATAGCTTGTTGTGAAATCGTCTCAGAACGATATACGACTCTTGCGATGGAGAGATAAAGATTTCTGTGCGTGGCTTAAAGTTTATAGTTGTGTTCCTCCTCGGCAGTAGTAACAGTAGTAGTAATCTTCGTGGTAGCAGAAGCATCGGTAATTATATTAACAGTACATGTTAGCGGGGATTTTGTTCTAATCCCTGACATCACTTCCAGTCTCCGATATCTCTCCACCCAGCTCGACTGCACTCGACGACAGACAAGCCCAAAAACAACCTTTTGATTATTGTAGCTTGTTCGACGTTTCCGTTTCCAGTGGTAGTAATAATAGTAGCAGTCTTAGATTGTTGGAGGAGTAATTCGCTTATTCATACTTATATCAACAAAATATGTTAGCAGGCGTTTGGTTCCAATCTCTGACATCACTTCCAGTCTCCGACCTCTCTCTACCTAGCTTGACTGCACTCAACAGCAGACGAGCCAACCACTCTGTCAACAGATTTCTGTGCGCGTTTATATAGATAAATCTGGCTGATCATAAATCGACCCTTGGCCAGCACTTGATTATCACGAGTGCTGCCTTCAACCCAAAATCATGTGAATTTCAAAGTTCCTCATAGCCTTAGTAAGCTGTGTTTCAAATTTTAACCAATAAAAATTATCTCGATCATCTTCCATTGTCTTCCTAATGACCCAATTCCAAATGGGTTAGATCAGATTCCCATCAGTAAACAAAATTATTCTGATCTAATTTCAAAAAGAAAAAAAAAGAAAAAGTATATGTGTGTGTGGTTCCTAAACACTCTCTGTTACAAATCAATTTATTATTGTAAAATTGTTTGGTCTGATGGGGCGGGCGTTTAATACCGTGAAATTATTACCAATGGATTTCTAAGGACTCCACTTTCATCATTATTATATTTGGTCTGTTCTTACATTGAGCTCTCTTTGGATTTATGTTCTCTTTTGAATTATGCCTATTAATTAACAAAAAATTATATATATATATATATATATATATATATATATATGAGAAGCTACGTATACTTTCTTGATATGTATATAATATGGATAAAACAACTGAAAAGTTACAAATTAAAAGAAAAAAATTGGGTGTTTTTTTGTGAAAGTATTTATTTATGTTTTTATATATTTGATATTTCAGACCACCTCGGTCCTTCCTCAGAAATTAATTGAATAACTGTATTTGGGAGTTTGTTTACAAGTAGCGTCCGTCGTGGGACGCGGACGTCCCGTGATGTGGAATGCAACTGTGTTTGAATTTTTTAACGTAAATCTAACGATAGTATTTTAGATGTTGCTTAAAAAGGTTTTTTAACTATATCTAAAGAAATTTTTTAACTATTGAAATATTTATACAGATTTAAAATACCCAAGTCTTTGTTTAACCCTAGTTTATATGTGTCTAATTTTAAAATCCAGTATTTCTCTTTTTTTCTTCGTGTGTATGTTGTACTAAAACCTGAGTCTATCAATATACATTTACAGTTGTCTAATGAGTGTCCTGATTGATTAAAGTGTTCAGCTATGGGGGAATAAGGATTGTTTTGACATATGGATAGTTTGTAGTTGTTGAAACAAAATCTAAAATTAGTTCCAGATTCGCCAATATATCCACTATTAGGACATATTGTGCAGAATAAGTAGTAAATTATATTATGGCTATCACAGGTTTCTTTTATTATATTTATTGGGTATTTACATCTTAGGAATTGTTCTGTTAAGTTATTAATGTTGTGTAGAAAATCTAGATGGTCTGAGCATATGCATTTGATTCTATATATATATATATATATATATATAAAAAAAATAGCTGGCCACTTGTATTCAAGGATACCCATTCTACTAGGGCAGCTAGCCAATCCCTAATGCAGACGCCTGCTCAGGCACATTTGTGTTTGCTCAACACTCACAGAGACCCCTCTATGGTTTATACTGCAACTATGCTGAGCAGTTCTTAGTTACAGTTTCTGGGAGAGTGTGTTATCTAACATGATCAACAATTTGAACAAGGCCAGCACACTCAAGCCTTCGGCCACGATGACTTGTGGCTTCATGCAAGCAAAGCTATCAACAGCCCACAAGAGTTCCATCTACACAATTTCACTCACAAGTCTTGGGTCAACCCATGCTATGGTTTTCAGGCACTTTCCAAAGGTGCCGCATGCTGAGATCAATCTCAATCCAGTCACCTTCCTGACAAATCGACCATGGTGAGATTTGAACCTGGTTCTCAAGTTCAGAAAGCAAACATTCTAATCTAGGTACCTCCACGAAATGTAAATAAAAAGAGCATAATATGATGAAAAAGACTCCAAACTTGACGAAAACAAAATTTTATCGTCTAAATGTTTATGCTATTATTAAGAGGAAAGATCAAAGTATTTTTGTGGTATTTTTTTACATTTTTTAATCATTCCTAACACGTCCAAAAATTTCGTTAAAAATCTTGTTTTTTTTGAGTTAGCAAAATTGATCATTTTTTTCCATTTTATAGAATCAATGAAAATCTCAGTTTGAAATTCTTTTAAATATCAATTATCATTTTATCAAAACTTATTTTAAGAAAATCAGAAATTATAATGTTTATTTAAAATTTTTTGAACCAAGCTTAACTTAGCTTAGCTTTTGCGCTGAAAAGATGTAATTTGAAAATAAAACAAAGCAGGTCATAAACTTTTGCGTCATTTGACAGGTGTTGAATGACCTATTGATGGATTCCGTGAGGATAATTTGTTCTACGGAAGGAGAAAAGTGAAATATTTTACATTTAAGTGAACAAATTATTTACCTCGTTATTTTTAAGGAAAACTTTCAGCACTCTAATTTTTTTTTTTTTAACTTTCACCTTTACGGAAAATATTTTATAAAGAAATTAAAACAAGACTGTTACGAATGACATTAAATTTCATAAGAAAGGTATCTAATTAATTTATAGGTACCTTTCTCATGAAACTTTATCAGAAGTGTACATAAAATACTATAATTTTATGTACATTTACTACATTTTAGTGTGTTATCTGTATTTCCATTCATTTTATTATTAATTTTGATATTTCATTTATGGAAAAAATGCCATAACTGAGATTAATATAAAAATAAGATCATATAAATTTCATAAGATGATACTGATACTTTTAGGTACCCTTCTCGGTTGAAATTGAAAAATCAAATAAACTTCTCCACGCATGTTTCGCAAAATTAAAGGCATTAACAGCAGAGAACAATGCTTAACTCAAATAATGCAACTTAATTGTATTCTGGTTGGTCTTCCGTACTTTATAATTAGAGCCTGATTATAAACACAAAATTACATTCTTAATTACTTCCTGTCTTCTGATTAGTCAAAACAATACAATTTACAAAGCGCTAAAAAAAGATCTATCTCATAAGGACACTTAGGAAACCTGACGCAGCTTTTAACTAATTTTATAATATTTTAACAACTTAAATGTAAAAATATATTATAATTAAATAAATAACAAATAACTGTATTAAAAATTCATTTTTCATCGAAAAAATTTTTTGCTTTCAGAAAATATTGTTCATATTCATAAAAACAACTAAAAGCAAATAAAAGCATTTGAAATTAAATAATATATTTGTTTTATTGAGTTTTGTATGTTACAATTCAGAGCTGATTTTCAGGTACGGGCGGTCCAATTAAAAAAAACAAAAACATGATTTGCATTCTTCAAAGCCTTGTGCTTTTAATTTTAACTATTGTAATCACTAAACCCGACGCGAGCGAATTTCTAGAGTTTTCATAAAATTAGTTATGGGGGCGGTAATAAATATAAAAGAAAATATTTCTGCCATGACTTTAATAAAAAAAAAACATATTTATAATAATTTCGATCATCTGTGAATACTTTCTGAAAGTTTCATTAACATCCGACAATTATTTTTATTTTTGCAAGATTTCCCAAAATAATGGGTGTCATACAAAAAAAAACGTGCTAAAAATTGTATATGTTATTTTACTAGTGACGGTGATACAAAGATAAACAATGTTTTTTTAATCAAAATTTAGAATGTTCTAAAAAGGAAAAATTTTTTAAAATAATGAAAAAAAACTTTGGTCTTTCCTATTCATGATAACATAAGCATTTAGACGATAAAATTTTGTTTTAGTCAAGTTTGGCATCTTTTTCATCATGCTATGCCATTTTTTTTAGCGATTTTGTGGAGGTACCTATTCTAACCCCTTGGTCACGAGCCCATTATATAAACAGAGCATTTACTTAAATATTTGTATCTATAAAAATAACGTATAAACATAAAATATATTAAAATACTTAAAAGGCTCAAACACTAATATTCCATGGTTATGATGAATTGAATCGTGATTACGATTCCAATGTAATAAATTATAACCATGGAATATTAGTGTTTGAGCCTTTTATATTATATTCTTACTCTGTCCTGGACATTGAGTTCTACCTAGATTCTATCCTCTTGTATGTATATTGACCACTAATACTATATATATATATATATATATATACACACAAATTATATTCATTGGAATCGATTTTCATTTTTTTTTCCAGAAACAGTCAAAGTTGCACATTTTTGAGATATTTATAAACAAGTTAGTTCTTGGTTTTAAAAAAATTTTACAAAAATAAAATATACTTAATCCAATTTGAAACAAATATTATTTACTAAGTTTAAAATATTGCAGAAATTAATTTTTTAAGCAAACAGTACCTGTACTTTTAACCGACAGTATCAGTGTTTAGTTATGACAGATTTAATGTTGTTATACAGAGACTTTATCTGTAAACCGCAATCTAAGAAAATGATGTGAGCACCTTTTATATATAATTTTTAAGTACTCAGTAATCTTAAAAATTTAAGAAAATATTCTCCATAATATAATGTTTTATTAAATATTAGAAATGTCAACTTCAAATTTACTATAGTCATTTTAAAAAATATTGGATGATTTGTACTGAGCTTTTCCATTTATGATTAATATAGTTTTTACTTAATAACAATATCAATTAATGGGATCAAAGTAATGCAGAAATTTAAAAGATTTGAAACTTTATAAATTATTGTAATTAAAAGTTTTTAAAAATGAAAAGCATTCTTGTAAAAATTTATTAATCATTGGAAAAAAATTTTTCTTAAGACTATAGTATCCTTAATATATCTTATTTCTAAAAGCAAAACTTTTCCATTTAAACAATTTTAGTTTTATTGCATTTTTTATTTTAAAATTTGGAGCAGATTTTCTACTAAACTCGCAAATAAATTAGTCATCCCTAATACTAGCATCATTACAGCCACCTCCAAGACAATCAGAGAGATAATTAGGAAGAAAAATAAACCCAACACCCAATTCAAATGTCAAGATTTATCAAATAAATTGTTTATAATGTAAAAATGTTTGTGTTAAAAATTTCATGCAGAAAAAAAAAAATCAGTTTATGAAATGTTTTATTTATATAATAAAAATTAAGTGGTGATCTACTTTAATCCCAAGTAAAAGCCACGATTTCAAATGCTGATTTTTAAGGGCAATCTCTCATCACATGGAGATGACAGCTGTTTAAAACACTTGTTTTTGTCCTATAGGAAAATCTAAGATGGTGTTTGAACAATATATTTCGCGAAAAATACCATTCATCAATAACATTTTAAACCTCTCATGGAATGTAAAGTTCTCAAAGCAAACCTGTGCCAAACTGTTTTTCCCAAATCCTTGATGACTTGGCTGTCCAAAAAATGTCAACATCAAGATGAAATAATGGAAACTGACCATGGAAAACAATTATGTGCAACAAGTTTTCGATCAATCAGTTAGCTTCTAGATGTTTTCGGGCCATGTTATAGGATCTGGACAGCTAATGTTTGCACATGGAATTATTCACTGGTAATTAATCTTCGATTTGGCTGTGAAAAATCGAATTTGGGAGTTAGTATTAAAAAATTATGGCCAAATCGCTTCTTTTTTTTTTTTGAAAAAATATTTTTTTTCACAAAACAATTTTTTTTCAAACTTCAATCCTTTCTCTTTAAGTTGGTGTGAATATCACTGAATAAAACAAACTGCTATATGACCCGACGATGGGAAATACGAAAGACATGCAGCGAAAAAAACAATGTTGAAAAAAAAACAATGTCGGCTGCTAAGTGTTGTTGCCATCACCCAGTCATGTGTTAAAAAACAAAACACATCAAGCCATTGGAAAAAAAAAAAACACATATCAAGCCATTTTTACCAAATTTCTTCTTTTTTTTTTCACTCTTTGCTCTTATCTTGTAAGTGGTGGGATTTACAAATTGACAATGACAGCTTGTTCTAATGGCTGGTTGGCCTTTAACATGTCAAAGTCAGCTTGGTTTAATTTTCCTTATCACTGCTATTTTTTTTTAAACTCCTGGTTTCCAGTGGTCAGGAACTGAGTTTAAATCTTTCACCTTTTACTAAAGATTTCCATGGCCAGGTGTCAATTTTTTTAACCCCTGGTGATGGCAGCTATATAATTGAAAATTACCAACAGACTTTGTCACATTTTGATCACCTAGGAATGTTGTTTTCTTTCAAACTCTCAATTTCATGCCAGAAATAGTTTGATTATGATTTAGGCTTTCTGATTTAAACAAAAAAAAAAAAAAAAAAAAAAAAAAAAATGCAAAATTTTCACTATTTTTTCACATTTTACCCTCTGAAAAAAAAAATTTTTTGAGTAAGTTACACCAGCCAATTTTACTTTTAAATGAAAGAACATATTGTTTACTTTCAGGAAATACCTAGTTTCATGGGGTTCAGATCAAGTTTCCTCGATATTTTGTTCAGATGATGATCATCATAAAACAGTCATTTTTCAATATTTTACCCTTATAAAAGTATGAAAATCCATTTTTTCAGAGAAAATAAGCCGTGACAAAATGACTTTTGCCATTTTTGTGATGATTTTACTTGGGATAGAAATTTTTTACCATAGAAAACCTGAATTGACTTTATTTAAGCTATAGGAGCCCTAAAATAGCTGTGAGATTGACGCAATACAATCTTTCTAAAATCTTTGGGTCAGTACCTCCACAATGAGTGATCTCCCCTGAATTTCGTTGGTCGGTACAGAATTAGAAAAATGGTGTAAAAAGTGAATAAGTCCTAACACACAAAGCATTTAATTAAATACACGCGTAGATGAATTATCTCCAATTAAAAATGGAAGAAAAATTCCTTGGGTTTAAATGGCAACAAATAATATGGCAATATTTGTTACTGATACGAAACTGCTGCATCGGAAATGAAACTATTATTCAAGACAAACAATGTCGATGTGTTTGGGAAACATTCATTTTTCGGAGCAACAGAGGCTTTACAAAGAAATTATACACAAACAAAAATGAGGGAAAAATAATTTTTCAATGAAGAGAGGAAAGACTTTCAAAAATTCATGGATAAAAAAATTTAGAAACAAATTATTTTCTTAGTTATGTAGTTAAATACGAAACAATGATTTGAATAAGATTTGTCGAGGATGTAGAATGAGAATTGGAATTATGAACGTTTTTTATTTGTTACCTGAAAATAAAATAAAAAATCGGTTTGCAGCGTAACATTTTTAAAGAACCCAGTGTCCGACGATGAAAATAAACAAAAACTGGTTATTAAGTGATAAAAATTTAAAATCATAAGAGACTCAGTGTCACTATTATTAACAAACTCCATTTTTTCTTTCACAGACTTCTTGAAATAACTTTGAAAAACATTCCTGGTTTTATAAAAAAATTTCGATTTATATTTTAGATTAAATTAGATAAAATATTCTCCTTTCGGTTTATGAAAATAAATTTAATTTTCAAATAAAAATAATCTGCTTACTTAATTACAAATTTTGATTCCAAATTCGTCGCAATTAATATTTGTAAAAATAGTGTTGAGTTTGACTGTTGATTATTTTTTTTTTTTTTTACACTTTCCTTCTCACACATTTTAGAATATTTTTTAGGTTTGATTAAAATTTAAGTCACAAAGTTTTTGTTTTTAATTAGGTTGATTTTAAGGTAAATAAACACAAAAATCAAAAAAGTAACATGGCCAAACAAAATGTAAATTTTTTAAAGAATATTCTAGAAAGATTCTAAGTATTTTAAGAAAGTAGACAATTTTCCAACTAAAAATAGAATCTTAAAAACAAAAAGAAACTGTTCTTAAATGACAATAAGCAAAAAAGTTCATCTCATCACTATCAGTATGAAAGGAAAATAAATCAAAGCCACACAAAAGTTAATAAAAAACATATTTTGGTGCTTTGAAATTCACTTTAAAATCCTGTATTTTTTTTTTCGTTTTTTTTTCTTGTTACTAAAAATAAAATAAAAATGTCTTTTTAAAAGTTTTTGCCAATGTCCTACAAATGAAGAGACAACGTGTATAAAGAATAATCTTAAATCAAGATAAAATGTATTGCTTTTTCATTCAAGCATTATTTCTCAAGTTAAGGCAACTAAACAAATATTACATAAATAATTACATCATGGCAATAAAACTAAAATCAGCCAGAAATATGAAAGCTTAAAAAGCCATTTACATTGTACAACAATCAACACCTACACATTTATTCGCATTTCAGAACGAGCAAATACAATGACTGATAACTAAGTCTATTGGAGAATTGGGAAATGTAGTTTTTGTGTGCGTGATTTAGAAACAATAGAAACTCATGTTCATTTCTTAAACAAAATGTGTTCAAATATTTTATTTCACATCGATAAAGAATTTAAAGACTTTGTGAAAGATTCACATGGGAACTTTGCAAACACCACAATAGACACGTCTTTATAGCAACCCGAATATATCGAATAAAATAAACACCACTTCTTAAGACATATCCTTCCTGAATTAAGATAAATAAAACTAAAAATTAAAGTGATACAAAGATGATAAAAGCAGAAATCGAAATGTTGTCGATTACCCACACAATAAGTGCCGACAACCATAACAAACGAACGATGACTCAATCAATTTTTGTTAAAAGAAACATTAAAATAATTTGTAAGATAATAAAATCACAGATTAAATGATGTGGAAAACTATCTTAAAAAAATAATACTTGTAACTCTGATTCTCTATCAACTCAAAACAAAAATTAAAAAGATTTTTTTTTAATACTCACCATATCTGTCGGCATTTTTGCAGCTGACGCTCGGCACGATTCATAACCTCGATCTCGGAGTAACGAGACTTTCGTCATCAAACAACAATATTATTATGTTTTCACTGATATAAATCATAATAGATAGTGAATGATTACTAATTATTTAAAATCATAAAATTTAATGGCATGATAATTATATTGAGTATTTAGTTAAAGAATTTCTTAACGAGAACAAAATGTATTCCCTAGCAACCATATATACAAACATGGCGCTGCTTTACTCAGCATTTTTTTTTCAACGTTTGTTGTCATTTACAAACATATATTTTTCGACCTGATTTTTTTATCCTGATATTCACGATAGTTTCTTTCGTTTTGATTTATGGATATATTTTAAATTGTTGGTTTTAATGTTTTATAACCATAATTATATATTTTGTAATTGAATTTAATAATTACAATTTTAAAAAGACACGATTAGCAAAATCGAAATCTTCATTTGAAATTATAATTTATACACATGTAGAAATTTTTATGTAAATTTTTGAATATCGCTATCTTAACCAATTCTAATTTTATTTCTTTATGTCCTTTTTTAGAAAAATACTTAACTCTCTTTAGTTTAACTTAACCAGCACGCTTTATATACGACTACGACACACAGAGTTCATAAATTAATTCACCAGGTCATCACATATGTTAGGAAATGTTTGAAAAGTTAAATTTAGGTATGGCTTTTTTTTTCTTTTTTTTCATATATGTTCAGTTGTATGTGTGTATGATACAAGATGGTCGTTGATAACAGAGTCATGTTGGCATTCAACTACAGACAACACTACTCTTACTAATAAAAGTTCAGCAAACTTTTAAATCTTTATTTGTATTTTTTTTAACTCAAGAAATTATTATTTTTGGTGTTTAGTGTCCTTATATTTAATGATTGAAAAATTTGGGGTTTGTGTGCATTTATTATTTTTATCACACCTTGTTTACAAAAGAGATTTTTACTCACTTGTCCCAAAAAGTGAATGTTCACTTCAGATGTTAAAGGTTGTAGAGTTTAGCATTAATCACAAAAACAATCCCATCTTATAAAAAAAAATAAAATAAAACCAGAAAGGTCTTGAACTAGCTGATACCTAATGACAGCTTCCTGTATAAAAATTATTTACATAATAATAATTGAGAAATAAAAAAATTAAAACGAATAAAAATGAACCTATGGTTTCTTTATAAGAAAAATGAAGAAAACGTCAAAATGAAGCCAATCAAATTGTTAATAATAAACATGAATAAAAATTTCTTTGCAAAAAAGAGGCTCCAAAATCCTGCATATTAAACTGTGTAAAGAAACACTGACTGAATAGTTATTTTTTGAGTTTTGAACCAATGGACATCTAAAGCATAACCTCCCAAATAGTTGGTTTTCATATGTTATAGTGATTTTCTAAACATAACTTAGATGTGGCACAAGACCGAAAGTATGGGGCACCCAGTGAGGATCAAACTCACTAGTCAGTCGTAATTGCTCTAGTGAGACAAGCTTGCTAACCATTACACCACCACGAGGTGCCCAGTTATTTTCTAAGCGTAGCTTAAATGTGGCACAAGGTCGAAAGTATGCAGCACTTAGTGAGGATCAAACTCACGTATCAATCGTAACTGATCTAGCGAGACAAGCTTGCTAACCATTACACCACATCGAAGTGCCCTTAGGTTTCATAAGTTATAAAAAGAAAACTTTGTCTACTAAGGACAAAAACGATTCAAGCACCTCTGGCGTTAAGACTGCTGCTGAAGAAGAAAACTTAAAAAATTTTGAATGTCTATTTCTAAAACTATTTCATATCTGCAAATGTCTATCGCAAAAACTGAATATTTTATTTAAAAAACAGTAATGCCTGAGATAGGTCATCCTTTTCTTCAAACTTGTGCACTTACAATGTAAGTAAAAGTTTTTTTACTGTTACTAAAGAAAAGAAAAACACTGATTTTCATGAACTGTTATTTTCTAAGATAAACAGAAATTTGTGTTTACAAAAACTTTTTGCCTATACAATTTGAACCACACAAGGGAAATTTTGAACAAGGCCTATTTTGTATAATTTAGCATTGCAAAAATACTTTTTGTTATTTTAAGAAATGTTTGTTTATTTTCAAATTTCACTTTGAGTAAGAGTCTTGTCCTTTTTCATCATCACCTTGAAAAAGACCTTGTATTTTTACAAAGACTTTGGGTTAATAAGTAGGAGTTGTATCAGTAAATCCTTATTATCCTCCAAAATTCTTACCTAAAAAAATATTTTCTGGCTTTAAGTAACCTGCAAAAGGTTGATAAACTATAAGAATATTTGAACCATAAACATTTCTTTTTACCTGTAAAGATGTTGGCTCACTCTCTTCACGACATAACATGCTGGTGATAAGATATGAAGTTTGGCATCTCCAGAAAACCAGCAGAGCACAAATATATGCACAAACATAAATAATGGTAAGTAGAAATAAAACTTTTCAACACTGTTGATCCAAATTCGGAACTCATTTTTAAGGAATTAATATATTTCACTACATGCCTGAAAGATCAAACTGGAAATGTTCACCTCTTCGTACAACATCCAACTGAGAAATTAACTGAAACTCAGACTTCTTTTCACTACTGAAAATATATCAAAGGCAGCCTGAGAAAAAATTCAAATAAGCCAATGAGCTTTTTAACCAATTACAGTGATTCCTGCATCTTAAAAGTGATAGACTTTGATAGCCACTTTAACCCATTAAAAGGTTGTAAAAAAAAAATCACAGACTTGTGCTAACTTCCAATTCAAACTATATCACTATTAACTATAAATCAATTACCATGTCCACTTTGAAAGAATTAAATTATCCAATTTCTAAAAAATTAATGGATTTTATTTTTTAATCCGACATATTCTTATCATATTCTTATTACTTCAAACAATATTTTTAGTGGATAACCATATTTGAGTAGACACTGTTTTTTAAACTTATTTCATTTACCAGTCTGCTCACTTGAGAAAACTTCAAGAAATTACCTTTTTTATGTTTCAGATACAAAACTGAGCAGTTATGGCTTTTGAGAAAATTTGAACATGTGAATGTGCATTACAGTACATAGAACTATGCTTGACTGTGAAGCTCTCTGTAGCCAAACAGTTAAAGCACACCAGTTCAGACAGTGGGTTCTACTGCAAAGGTGGACACAGAATCCCACCAGAGGGCACTTTTTTCTTTGTTTTGAGTGTACAGACTGGTAACCAAAATAAATGCTGTTTATACAAATGGAGCTTCTACTCAAATGAAAATCTGCACTAAGAATTAATGTTTGAAATATTAAAAATATATCAGATTAAAAATTGATTGATTGTTTTTTATGGCTTATCAACCTTTTGCAGGTTATTTATATCCAGAATATATTTTTTTAGATTATGAGAATTTTTTGGGAGATTATAATGATTTAATGAAGCAACTAGTAATTAACCCATAGCTAAAGGGGAGAAGAGGTGGATTCATAACTTTCCAAAGGGTATTAGCACATAAGTGAATATAATGATCTTGACTGGAATGGAACTTAGCTCTCCAGTTTCCAATTCCAAGCCGTTATCCATCACACCACCTGCACATCTCAGCTTACAGCACCAGGTATAGGTCACCTATCTACATACTGACTAGGCTTAACTTCATTTAACTTTGGTGATCATATGAGAGCAACCAGTGTTTCCACATGATATAACCATAAATCATGGATTAAAAAATAAAATCCATTATATATATATATATATAGGTTGTGAGGGATAAATTGTAGCCATTTTATATTTTTAATTTCATGCATGCACATAGTGTGTTTGTGATTTTGTTGACTGCACAGTATAGTAGGATTAGTTAGGCACTGTCTGTGAGAAAAAGAGCACCATGACACAATTCACTCCACTCCAGAAATTTGGAAACGACACTGTACTGCTTGGCATTCATGCCGGAGGCTCCAATACAAACATTTCAGAGTGTTTGAGTGTCAATCTGAGGACAGTGCAGAGGATTCAGTAAGAGTTGAATGAGTCTGATAGTGATTCCAAAGGTACGTCAGCTCTGAAAACTCACTGTGATCAATCTGATAAGGAAATAACGCCCAAATTTGTTGGTGAAGGCCTCAGACTCAACATGGAGGCCTGCATCAAGTGCCTTGAGGAGGTAGTACTGTCATGGGTCAAGAGGGTGACTGCTGGAAGACCCTATGTCTGGTAACTGGGCTCTGCACCATGTCACACAAGCAGGAGAGCCCAGTCATGGCTGTCAGACAATTTCTACGACCACATCACCCCTTACACCCAGCCACCTAACTCTCCAGACTGCAACCCCCTTGATTATTATACATGGGGTGCAGTTGAGCGAGTGACCAACAAAATTCCTTTCAACACCAAAGATGAACTAAGAGCAAGGATTATGGCAGCATTCACCAACTTAAACAAGGAAATCGTCCAGAAGAGTTGCAGGAGATTCCGAAGTCATCTGAAGGCCATGGTTAAAGCCTGTGGTGATTTTATTGAATAAATTTACTTTAATATTTCTAGATATTTTTGTGTAATTTTGCTAAATATATCTTAAAATGAGATGTCAGTGTTATTTTCATTTTTGTGTAATTTAGACAGGCTATAAGAACATAATGCAATGGAAGCAGCAGGCTATAAGAACATGAATCAATTGCTAGGTCTGTTGCTAGAAAAGTTGTTTCACTGTAGTGCTAGACAATTTTTCATGCCAGAATCTATTTTACACCTTTATAAATCTACTATTTGAACATGCATTGAATATTGCTGTTACATCTGGTCTGGTGCTTCTGCCATGTATCTAGAGAATCTTGAAAAAAAAGCCAAAGAAGAATCTGCAGTGTTATTCATCATGACTTGGTATGTCACTTTTGTTGTTATTATCATAAGTTTTCAGACTGTGCATTTGAATTTTTTCAGGTTAATCTAAATAACATTCAAGAATTTGTTTAATCTATGAGGGTAGACTTTTCTCATTCTGTTGTTCATGTTCCTTTTTAGTAATGCTCAGTTATTGCTCACGCTATTTCCACTGAGTTTGAGTCTGTACTGATTGGCCAAGTGATTGAACTCACAATTACTCTGCTACCAAATTCATGAATCATCACTTAATCCGCTAATCTGTTGTTTCATGGAACAATTCTAAACCTAGAACCTGGAACTTTAACCCCTATGTTCTTATAGCCTGCTGCTTTTGCAGTTACACATGACCTTCTTTGCTGTCACTTCTTTTTTACTGCACTGCTGGAGCCATGCTGAGAAGCTTGGATCTCTCTGCTATTGTTTCTCTTTCTTACTTTATTAATAGTACCCATATAGTATTTATTTTTATGTCAGGTCTACTGAAGAGGCTGTTATAGTGTACGCACTGATTCCTTCAAACCATGGATTCTTCAAACTAGGACAAACATAGGAAAATAGCCTAGTGAATTAAAGCATTGGTTTGTCAATATGGTGGCATAGTAATTGTGAGTAGCAATAACTGAACTATGATAAGGTATGCCTAAACATGGACAGCAGAACAAGAACAATCTATCCAAGTTGATTAAACAAAGGGTTCAATTCAAAATTCCCAGAAAGTTACTCAGATTAACAGAAATCTGAAGAAGATGTAACAGCCAAAATAGTCTGAATGTGAATAATGTAAATAATAAAAAGTGTCTTGAATGGCATAATATTTTATCAAGATAATGCTAGACAGATTGTAGGTCATTTTTTAAAACCAGCTGCCAATTTGACATTATCAAACACATCAGACTAACTATTAAGACAGGAGTAAATAGTTGTGTCATCAGCATAGATACCAAGTTGAAAACTGATGACATCAGGAGAGTCATTTATGAAAGCTAGAAACAATTTAAATCCAAGGATAGAGCCCTGCATTAAGGCAAAAAGAACATAGAAGAGTAGCCATTCAAGATAACTTTCATTTGGTGATTTGACAAGAAAGACTGAATCAGTTCAAAAATGCATCCAGAAATGCATTAACCTTTCAACTTATGAAGAAAACCAGCATGCTAAACCTTGTTAAATGCCTTCAAGACATCCAAAGCAACAGCCTTAGCTTCACCATTCTTATCTAAAGCTCGATAGACTCTTTTAGCAATAATCATTAACACATTACCAGTTGACCCAGAGAAATTAAATCCATGTTGCTTATCCAAAAGAACACTGCACAATTTGAGATGCTTAACCAATTCAGAGTTAATTAGAGCCTCTAGTCTTTGCCAAAAAGAGGTAGAAGTCTAACAGGCTTATAGTTAAGAGAATTAGATGGTTTATCTGAGTTCTTAAAGACTGGATTTCCAACAATCAGGAAGGCATTTATTGTAAAGTTTAGAGATAACAGGAGACAGTTCAGGAGCACATTTCTTGAGGACTATTGCAGAGATACTATCAAGTTCACATGCTTTCTGAGGATCTAGTTTAAAAATGATAGCAGAAAGCATAGACAGAGTTATGTGCATATAACTCAATACAGACACAGTTCTAAGTGGAAAGTCAGGTAAATGTACTCCAGATGAGTCAAGGGTAGAATTTAAAGAGAATGTACAAGCAAAACATGCTTTATCAGTTTGTATTTCTTTGTTTCCTGGTGGTGATGGCTCATTGCAACAAGATAACTGATGAGTTAGAAGCCATTGTTAAAGTGCAAGATAAATAACACAATCAGAATTAATAAAGTTTGCAATGAAAAGTAAAAGGTCAAAAAGATGAAACAGCAACAATCATGCAAGCAAACAATATAGTTAAAGCAAATCAAAATTGATAAGGCAAAAGAATTCACAAACTCAGAGTTGATGTTTGTACACAAAAGCAAGGTTGACCAAGCAAACACAGTATGTCTGTCTAATAGTTAAGGCAGATTTGGACTGAGCCATGTCAAAACCATGTCATATTTTTCTTAGCCATGCCATTTTATTGGCTAAGAAAATATCCCAGCATGCATTCTGTATCCTTCTGACTGTAAGAGAGGGAGGGGAAAACTTTTGCAATCATTCCCCCCACATTGGGAAATCAACAACTCCTCCTTCAATCTAAATGGATGAGTGCACTCATATTAACTCTCCTTTCTATGGGGCCAATAAATATAAACAAAATAGATGCAAAACATTTACATAATTTGTATACAATTTTCATACATCATAAAAAGATTTATTTTTGTATATATATATTTTTCTAATTTTTTTTTAATCTACTATTAATAATTTTTAAAAAAAGAAAAAGGAGGAGTATCAATTGAAATGCCCCCTAAAAATATGTTCAGTATAACACTCCATTTAGAGTAGTAAGAAATTTGTTTAATTTTGTTCTGCCGATAGCTTTAACAAACAAATCACCAACATTTTCTTCCGTTCGAATATAGTCCAATTTTATAGTACCTTTTTGAATTTCAGTCCTTATAAAGTAGTACTTTATGTCTGTCTTTTGAACATTGATGGTAGACTGGGTTCTTAGCTATCGCAATTGTACCTTGATTATCACAATAGATTGTGGCTTGGTCTTTAGTAGCATTAATTATGGTGGCTAATAACTGAATTATGAATTTTGCTTCTTGTATAGCAGCCACTAATGCTGTGTACTCTGCTTTGTAGGTTGATAATGCTACTGTAGGTTGCTTTCTTGTTTTCCATGAAATCATTGAACTGTTTGGTGATAATTGGAAACCGTATCCTGTAATGCTACGGCGATCTTTTGAATTTCCCCAATCAGTATCATAAAACCTCCTAAAGTTAGGGTTTTATTTGACTTATTAAACACTAAACAGTTTGTTTTGGTCCCTTTCAAACAGCGCAAGACTTGTTTGGCTCTTATCAAATGGTCAGATTTGTGAAATATTGTGAAATTTTTGTTACTATGTAGCCAATATCAGGATGAGTGGTGGTCATAATGTATATAAAACTGCCAACTATCTCTTGGTAGTATTTTCCATCTAATGGTCTAGCATCCATTAGAAATGATATCAATTTCACAAGGTGTTGATCTAGGTTTACAATATTGCATTTTAAATTTGATTAGAATCTTTTCAATATATTTTGTTTGATTCATTTCAATATGATTGTTTTTAAACTTAAACTGTATTCGAAGAAAGAAAGAAAGAAAGCTTTCCAAAATCAGTCATTCTGAACTGTTCACTTAAACATGTTTTTACATTATTTATTTTATTTGTGGAATTGCAATTGGCACCAATTAAGTATATTGTAGTGGGTTAGCCAATCAATATCGGTGAGAAAATACAAACTAAACTGACCCGCTACTATTTTTACTAAATCAAATGCAACAAAGACTACAACAACAAGAGAAATAATCAAATAGGCAGATATTTGTTTTAACAGAAAATATTTTTATATCACAAGTACACAGGATATAATAAAGTTGTTTAAAACACTTTAGAGTTCTTGGTTGCATGATCAAGGGTAATATAAAAGGTGTTATGTTATAGATCTGGTAAAGAATTAAATAGTTTATGTTGATAGTGAAATTGAATGAAATAGATTGCTTGACTTACTGTAGAGTTGTCTCACTTCTACTGATATAGTTACAATTTCCTTTATGTTGTTAAGATATTGAGTGAGTTGGTTTCTGAATCTCGTCTTGGTTGAATTGGTCACTAGATGAGTTGATGTTAATGAAAATTAACTTTGAGCGAGGAAGTTGGATTCATGGATTTGTGTGATGAGTTAATGACTCACTATGTTATAGTTTCATATTTATGAATTTTCTTGATCATGTGGGAGGCTGAAAAGAATGTTTACCAACTTTTTGCACATTGAACTCTAAGCAGGCCAACTCGAGGTCAACTCAAGATCAACCATACAGACATAGACAGAAACATGATAGTATTATTTATGGACTAATCAGAAAGCATTGTTTCATACTGAACTCTCAAGCCAATTTTAATGGGTTCAGCACAAACTGAGAATACTTAGCTGTAACTCTCTTTTAACAGGTTTAAAACATTGAATATAGAAATCTAATTCTACAATATCATCAACCCAAACAATCATAATCAATATCGTATTAAATTAGAAGTATTTTTTGTGTAAATACAAGAATCTGCCAAGGATTGAGAGAAACCTTCACCAATTAAATATGTGTGAAGAACTTGATTCCAATTTTGTCCACTTTGCTTAAGTCCATGTAAGGATTTCCTTAATCACCATACAAGTTTGTTATTGTTTTTGTTGCGAATGGTTAGCTGTTTGGTTGTTCAATATACACTTCACAGTCAATCGGTGAATTTAAATATGCTGTTTTTCCATCCATTTGGTGGACAAATAAATTATGTTGAACAGCTAATTGCATTAAAATCCTTACTGATGATAATCAAGCTGTAGGGGAGAAAGTTTTGTAATAATTTATGCCAGGTCTTTGCAAATACCCTTTTGCAACAAATCTTGGTTTGAACTGTTCACTAGTGTCATTTGTTTTAATAGTGTACACCCATCGACTACCTACAATAGTTTTATCAGGTGGGAACTCTATTAATTCATACATATCTTTCACTTTTAGAGCGGCTATTGCTTTTTCCATGGCATCTCGTCATTTTATAGTCATCTGAAGTAATAGCTTCATCATAATTAGTGGATATATTTTTCGACAAACAACAATAATCTACATTCAGGTTTACTTCATCATCTAAATTTTTAACAACGTAATCATGTAAATATTCAGGCACTTTTTGTAACCTGCCTGGGTATCATCTCTCTCGCATTTCTGCACTAGGATTATTTCCCGTATTATCAGTTGAATTTCTTGATTGTGGAGTTTCGCTTTCTTTTGTGCCCTCCCCACAAAAACTTTTTGGCCAATAGTCATCAAGTATTGCATCATATTCTTCAAATGGAATAAAACAATCATCCAATTTAGGCTTTTCAAAGTTTTTAGTAAATTTTATACACCTCTCTTGATGCTCCCCACCTCAGGTATATATGTTAAATAGGAAGGACTAGATTTATCATAGCCTATGAAAATTGCTTTTTCACTTTTAGTGTCCAATTTCTTTCTATCTTGTATGTATGCATAACAAATTGTGCCAAATATATGCATATTGGCAAGGTTAGGTTTGCAACCCATGAACATTTCAAAGGCAGTTTTTTTTGTTCTTTGACTGTAACATCGATTTCTAATATAGGCAGCAATCATAATAGCATCCAATCACAAAAACTTTGGTTCCTTTGATTCTATTAATAGACATCTACACATTTTGAATAAAGAATGCCATTTTGATGTGGGGAATATGGAGCAGATTTCTCATATTTAATTTCATTGTTAATTAAAAGATTTTCAAAGTTTTTAGAAGTGAATTCCATACCATTATCACTTCTTAAGCATTTTACAGAGACATATGGGGTGATGTCAACCAGATATTTCTTTGTGGCAGCATATGTGTCACTTTTTTGTTTCAGAAAATATACCATAATTGAACCAGAATAGTTGTCCACGAAACATAGTGTATACTTAAAGCCATTTAAAGATCTTGGCTCAATTGGGCCAGTGAGATAGCAATGAACAAGGTCTAATATTTTAGTTGCTTCTTTTATTTGGTAACTTGTTTTTATACTGTACCATTTTGCCTTGGATACAGGTTTCACAGTTTGTATCTCATTTATCGACAATTTTCATGCCTTCCATGACTTCTTGTAGCTGTATAATGTCTTCCAGATTGCAATGTCCAAGAATTTGATGCTATTGTTTTATGCTGCATGTAGCAGTTTTGGGGGTTACTGCAGTGTTTAAATAGTATAACCATACATTTCTTTTTATGTTGAATTTGAGACCATTAGGGTAGATAAGTTCCGAGTAATTCTGGCCAAATTTCACAGAATCTCCTTTTTCGGTAGCAGCCTGTACCAAGAATATATTTTGTTTGAAAGTATAGAGCATTTGTTAAAATGCAGTCATGCATATTTCCATCCATATTGATTATAGGGATTTGAGCATTACCCCTTTTTAAAGCAATACTACTGGTTTGACTACCATCTGCCAGTTTGATATGATTTTTTGGATTAAAATCATTATTGAAGGTAAGAAATTTAGATTCGTCAGTAATCACATGCGTAGTAGCACCACAATCAACAAGCCTTTTTTGTTGGAAACTGTGTCTAGTCTAACTGAAAACAAATGAATGTTCATTATCTGAAACATGTTCTATATTTTTTATGAAATGGGCTTGTTTTTTGTTTCTGCATTCAGTACTAGTGTCCTGGTTTGCAACAAGCATGACGCGTTCTGGGTTTGACGATTAACTACGTCCAACCAAAAGGCCATTGATCCGATCAATCGGCTGGTCATGTCATGCTCCATCACATCTAACCCATCCCAAAACAACTACAACTTACAATTAACTTTCCCTCCCAAACCCTACACTAAATATACTAACACCTTACCCCTAAAATGTGATGGGAAACAATGATGTTGCCAGCTATACATTTTTGAAATAATGATGTTGCCAGGTATACGTTTTTGAAACAATGATGTTGCCAGGGATACATTTTTTTTAAACAATGATGTTGCCAGGGATACATTTTTTTGAAACAATGATGTTGCCAGCTACATGTTTTTGAAACAATGATGTTGCCAGGGATACATTTTTTTTTAAACAGTTGCCAGCTATACATTTTTGATATATCTAGTAAATACTGGATCTGGCATTAAATAACCCATAGTGGTTGATATGCCATAAAACCCCAAACAAACAAACAAGCATGACAGATATTTTTGTTGGTGGACTGGAATTATAGTGTTTTGAGGGGGAATTATTAACTGGATATTTGCGCAATTTATTCTGGAAGTCAGAACTCTTATGCCCAAGTTTACCACAAGTAGAACAGGTTGGTATGCTAGTTTGTGGTTTGGGTTTTGGCATTTGGAGTGACATTACGGTATTCTCACTATTATTATCATGAATCATTTTCTCAGTTTCTTCGAAGCTTTGCAATGCTACTTTAAATTCACTAAATGTTAGTAGCTTTTTTTTCTGAGTGATAACAATTGTAAATGGCTTGAAATTGGATGGAAGGCCTTTTAAGACCATGGTGATTAATAAGCCATCACCAATAATTACCCCAGAAATCTTTAATAAAGTTGCCGATTTTTCATCTCAAATATAATCCATAATAGTTTCAGTGCTGGTTTTGCATAGGGATGTTAATTTCATATACACAGAAATTATTTTTGACTTTCCTTTCAATAAATAGTGCTCTCTCAAAATTTTCACTGCTTTTCGCCCACCACCAGGGGCTTCTCTCATAATAAGAGATAAACTTTGATCATCAAGAAATTGAATTAATTTGGCAAACACGTTTGCATTTTTTTCATGGTAGTCTTCATCATTAGTATGATCAAAAGGGATCAAAATTATTTTGTGTAATTTTTGGATCCACATGTAACCCAAAAACTATACTTCCCATATTTTGATTTGTCACCATTAAAACAGAACCTATTCTTGGGCTCATAACCTGTTGAGTTAGAAGCCATTGTTAAAGAGCAAGATAAATAACACTTTGGGAAATCAACACCTCCCACCCCACCATCAATCTAAATTGATGAGTGCACTCATACTACCCCCCACCCTTTAATTAAGTTTCCATCTGGTGAGAGTGGGGTCCAATGAAGTATCTGGAAGCCAACCAAGTGTTTCTGGAACCAATTTCATGCCTCCTTGTGTATGATGGATGTGGGCATGAAATTAATTCCAGAAATATTTAGTTGGCTTCCAGATACTTCATTGGACTCCACTCTCACCAGATGTAAACTTTATTTGGCAGATATGGGATATTGCTAACTCACTAAATTCCCAACAACTCAAATATAGACAGCTCTGAGAAATGATACCTATTCAACCAGCTTGTACACTCCATGCCACATAACAAGAATTGTTTAAACAAAAGATAGAGTTTTGCATTATTAGGAAGCTATTTATAAATTTTGAGTCATTTCAGTTTATATACACACACTCAAAAGCAAAATACGTATTGTAAAAGAAAATAAAAAACAATATTTTGAGTTCAAATCTTTTATTATAAATTATTAAGACATAAGACAATGCTTCCTTTTGGAAACTATACAGCAATATTATTACAAATTCAATAAATTAAAATAAAGAAGTGCCATATTTATTATGTTAGATTCAATAGAAACATTGATTATCTATAAAATCTTATGACTGCTTTTATATTTCAGTTTTTATATAGAATCCTCTGTAATGAATCATTTTATATATATCCTAGATAGAATCCTTTGTAATGAATCATTTTCCTTATAATTTAACTTGTAAGAAATTTCTTAATCTTACATTTTTTTTTTACTAGCATTTTATGAAATACTATTCTAGAAAGTATCATTACAATGAACATATCAGAATTCATTTTATAATTTTTTATATTAGAAAAGGAATTTTTTTCTTTTGTAGCAGAAACCAGTATAGAAAAAGGGAAAAAAATTAATGAGAACTGTTCTTCCAGCTACAAACCTTATATCTACAACTGCAAGACTTGATTTGCTTACATTTCAGGTGAAATGCTATACCTTCTCCCAGGTCAGCATTCTCTTTTATACTGAAGGGTGCTATCAATACTAAATATACACTTCAGATAAGAGAAAAAAATTCTTCTATTATTGCAGTTGTCAAATGAAACAGTCTACTTGATTTTTTATGTTGACCAATAAGTCCACTGTTTTCAGTTATTCTACTACATTCATACCCACTGTTTATACCACACACTCTTTTAATCTCATGATTACAACATTGAATGTGGGCTGGTTTCTTCCACCTGATGTTTCTTTTTCAAGGAAGTGGTTTCTACCTCTTCTCTAGATGAATCATCTGAGGAGTCATCAGTCACATCTGATAGTGAGGAGTTATCAGATGCACTTGATACAAGCTCACTCTCACTTACTGATATGTGATTGTGTTAATTTATTATTGTCCCTCCCCAAAATGGGTTCTTCACAAATTATGGTATCCTGTTGCCTGATACTGAGTAAAACTATTAACCCCAGTTGATCTTCCATTCAAAAATTTGGATGTAAATTGGCTATGTGGAGTCTTTACTGAGACAAGATCTCTCACCTCAAATGTTTCATGCTTCTTCACAAGCTCAGCCAAAGATAAAACATCAACAGCCTTTATCCAGATTTGGTAGGTGTATATCATGTTGCTGGGATGCAACTGTGGTTGAAACATCATCCTTCAGTGTTGTATTGTACCAGTACACTTTTTTCATGATGGAACATTGTTTTTTAGCAATAATTATTTTGTTTTTCCTATGGTATCTTTCCACTACATCATTCCTGTAATATTTCCATATGGGGTGTTTTCATGGGAATGACAAGAAGATCCACTTGACAGTTGTTTATTCCAAGTTCATGTGTTCAAGAAGTTTATATACAGCACCCACATCTTGCAATGAGGCCTAGTCTTTTTTATTTTTTATTTTACACCATATCATAATCTTGTTCAGGAAAGTCCTGTATCAAGAAGCACAACTCATAGTTACTAGTTCCTGCACACATGCTATGATTCCTTAACAGATTAGCCAAAAGCACTTAAAATAAACAATCATTTAGAAAATTTCTACACTCAATAAGTCCCAAAAATAAATTTATTTGCATCCAAGAAAAATGCAGTAAAAAAATGTAACAGAAATTCCTTGCTTATCAGTTATTACACACACACATATATATATGACAAAATTTTTCAGAAAAACTAACCTGTCCTCTACCACCATTTCACCACCTTCCAAGTTTTCAGGCAGACTTTCTGTCTCACCTCCATTCTAAAACACTCATCTCACCTGCTGTTGGTGATGGGGTGGATATAGAGAAAGCAATGAAAAGAAATGCTTTATAAATATAAGCTTTTCTACCCTTGCTTGCATAGTTTGCCAGGGTGAGTAACTCATGCTGAGGGTATTATTGCAAACTTTTTTTCTCTTGTCACAGATGGCACATTATATTCCCTAAACTAAATGAATGGATTTTCTTCACCCCATCCCATTCTACATACAATTCTTTTTTCATTTTTTTTCTTTTATTTCCTTTACATAGCTAGCACATCATGTTCTATTCCTACATTTTTCCTGTTTAAATGATGGTCTATGGTTGTAATAATGTGATTTGAACATTCCTTCTGTGGACCCATTGTACACTTTTTCAGAGTCATTTTCCAGTCTCACCCTTACTCTGTAAACTAGGCACCAAACAGTTACCCTTTAATAGGCACTTTACTATATCTCAGTATTTACATTTTTCTCACCTGCCTTTGTTGCCAGTCATTTTCTTTGTACCCAATTTGTTTTGTTGTATCCCTTAATTATTTTCTTCCTACAGCTGTAACAAATTTTTACAGTACTTCTATTCAATACTTTATATAACAAAGGTTTTGGGGAAATGATTGTTTAACAACATAGAAGTGAAAACACAAATTGAAAAGATTCTCTAAGTTGAAGTGGAATTGTTGTTACAGTTTTTAAGAACTCTGGTGAATTATCCAACTATCAGCCTTCTGCCTCTTTTTGGGAAACTCCTAGAGGACCTAATCATTGTCAAATTAGTTCATCTCTCATAGAAGGGCCTTTTTTCTGACAATATAGCTTTCATTTCTCCAGGTCAACTACTGATGTACTGACGATAATTGCAAAAAGAGTCTTCTATCATGCTCTAGATAAAAACAGTTAAGCCCAGGCTGTAGCATTGGATATCTCAAAAGCCTTTGGCAGTGATCGGCAAATGTGTCTTCTCCACAAACAGAAAAGATACTGTGTTTCCAGACACATTTTTGAACTGATCCAGTCTATCCTATCAAATCGTGAAATGAAGGTTATCCTGAATGGCAGTTCATCTAGATTCTTTTGTACTAATACGGGTGTCATCCAGGGCTCCATACATGATCATATCCTGATTTTAATTAATAACCTTCCCAATAACATCAAAATGGCAGCCAATGTCTAAAATAACCTATTGCTAACTGGGACAAAAGATGGCATGTTAATTTTAATGCCTCGAAAACTAAACTTCTTTCCATTAATCATCTGATAAAAACCCCTCCCTGCCTTCTATCAGCATGACTGATGCTAACCTCCAGGAAAGTGACTCTCTGCACCTTCTCAGGCTAATGTTCTCAGCTGACATGAAGTGGAAAGACTATATTGAATCTGTAGCTAGGTCATTGCTAAGAAAGTTGGTTCACCATGTGTGAAACAATTATTCTCTCCAGAATCTATCTTACATATCTATAAGTCTACTATTTGTCCATATTTAGTATGGCTGGTCTCCCTGCTATTTACCTTCAGTTCCTTGACAAAATCCAAAAAAGAATCAGCCATATTATTGGTCCTGATCTGGCAGCTCAGTTTCAGTAACTTTCCCACCAACATAAGGTTGTCGCTATCTTTTTTATAAATACCTTCATGGTAATTGTTCCGATGAGCTCTTCACTATGGTACCTAGAATTTTTTAATATAAGTGCAGTACAAGACTGATGTTGAGATCTCATTAATTTACATTTGAATTGGCTAGATGTAACTGTAAATTCTATGTTAACAGTTTCTTTTCTTACACTCATTGCTTGCGGGACTCCCTTCCGGCTCCATGCTTTACACCCAACTTTAATCTGCAAACATTTAAATGCAATATCAATTGTTATTTACTGTCTTAGTTTTTACTGTCTTGCATGGGATGATACCAATTAAAAAAAAAAAAAGAACAATGTGAACCTGGTTGATTTTTATCTAACTTTAAAGTTCCTTGATAATTAGAAGATTGCACCGTCAATGCAAAATATGCATTTCACTCCTACATAAGACATACAACCTTTTTAAGATATTTAACTACAAAAATAGATAAACAATTTTATTAAACAATGCACAAATTTATTAATAGCAAAAATAATAATAAAATAGAGAACAAACTTATACTAGCTTGAAAAGATTTTGAAATATTTAATGTGTTAAATGAAGTAATAAAACAAATTAAGAGACAATGAACTTTATTATCAGATTTAATTTTTATTTTAAAAAGGTAAAATGTGAATTTAAGAAAGATTATACCAGCACCTATGCAACAAGTACAAAATAGACAAGAACTTCAAATACAAAGTTTTAAGAAATTACCAAATTTTATATTAATTTGGAAAGATAAGTATCTGAAAAAATTCCAATCCTGGGCATAAGCTACATCCAGCAGTAAGGCCACTGATTGGGAGAACAGAGATTTTGACGAGCATAGAACTAACTCTTAATTGTTGCTGTTTCCAGGTCCACCCTAGGTCAGGGTGGGATCACCTGTACTATCCCAGCTATGGGTAAATAGTGAATCCCCCAAACAAAAATAAAAATATTTTTTATAGTAAAACTACTAGCAATACCTTTCTATAAAAAATTACCAATAATATATTTTTATAAAAAAAAAAAAATTACCAATAATAGATTTTTATAGAAAAATGACCAGCAATATAACACTAAAAAAGTATAAAAATATATTTTTGTAGTAAAATTACCAGTAATACATTTTTTTAATTACTAGCAATACATTTTATCATCTACTATATATTTATCAAGCATTCTATTTCTCAAAGACAAAATAATAATGGAAATAAAAAGACATGAAAGCTTGAAGAAATTTTTTGATGCATTGCCTTTGTAAATTCAATTAGAAATTTGTTTCTAAAATTGATATTGTGAAAAAAAATGTTTTTTGAATATGGCCTCTTAAATAATGGAGAAGAAAAAAGCTGATCTTATCTCAATTTTGCATGGAAACAAAACAACTCATGAGTCAATAAAAACCTCAGAGATAATAATGTAATTGATAATGGAAAATAAAATTTAACATGACAATTTGGATTTTAAATAAATCAATACATTTGATCAAATATGACTGAACATCAATTATATGAATTTCTATTACTTCTCTCTGAAAACAGAAACAACCAAACCAAAAGTGTAACTTTGATTCCTGATAGACAACTAAGAAAATATAAAATTATGTAAATGGTAGTTATTTATTACTGAATATTTACAATTATGACAAAAGGTAAATTATGGCAAGATTCAGTATAAACAAAAATATGTATATATGATATACATTGATATCTGAAGTAAAACAAATTCCAAGGCAAGTAGAGGTCATTAATCAGTGGAAATCTAAATTCTCTTTTCAAATGACAGAATAATAAATACATATAAACTAGAAAAAAATATTGCAAATGCTATAGTTCTTAATCATAAAAAGTAAACCTAACATCAATAAAATTTCATGTTTTAGGAAGAAGCATACTAAATATTTTTCACATATAACATAAAGACAAAAAATGGCACATCATAAACTGGTACATGAAGATATGATACTTGAAAAACTTACAATGACACCCACCAATGTGTTATAAAGCAACACTTGAAAATTACCAAAGAATACACTTTCACAGAGACAACCTTAACAAACAAAATTATTTGATAATGGCTTATGAAAGCCTAAATTATTTCAGCAGATATTGGACAATTTATTTTCATATAATCCTCAGAAACCAGAAAAATGGTCTGAACCACAGAAAAATTTAAACAAAATATTTTCACTCAACCACACTTCTCTTCCTCTCTATTATATGCCAAAAGATTTTATAAATCAGCAACATAAATTTTCAGTGTTTCAAATATATTTTGGCACAGTTTTCAATGTTGTTTTTTAACATTGTCTTGAAAGAGAAAGAATATGTTGGTGGGTATAATACAAAACAAATAATATATGGAAGAATATATGATAATATTTGTTAAAAATATTATACTGCCAATTTTTTTCCAAAATAAATGCTTGCAATGGAAAAGAGAAAGTGTAAAAATCTTGAATTTTGCTTGATTTTCTGTCATAAGTAATGGAGTCAGCAAACTCCATTGAATTAAAATATTTTTACTTCTACTTTAAATAATAAAAAAAGGATTTTTTGTTGAAATATAACTTCATATTTTATATTTAAGTAAATTTAGATTATGTTCATTTGCAGACATGAAGGACTAGTCTAAAGATGAATCAAAGAACACTTGAACACAAGAGAGCAATATCACAGAATAATTTAGTCAAAGTTTCATTCAACATGATCTTTTCTAGAAAAATTCCATTTATTTCAATATCTGGAAACAATCTGGGAAAATCCTCTGAATAACAACTCTTTCTCAAGAATCTATTAAAAATTTTAAAAATATAGAAAGATTTTCATAAATTTTAATAATTTATGAAAGCACAATGAACTTTGGTTATCATTTTGGATTATTTTTAGATTTACTGAATTTTAAAATATTCAAAATAAAATTATACCATGTACCAAGGAGAAGAAGTTTCTAGAATACTGTAAGGAATGTAAAATTCAGTAATCTTAATTTAAGTTACATTTGCTTTGTAAGTAAAATAAAATTTGACCAAGTGTGTTTGAAAGGAGTCAAAAGCTACAACAGGATTTTCAAAACACCAATTATCCTTAGATAAGGGATTATTGCTGTATATGTAAAAATACTTTAGAAATCATTTCCAATTTAATTTTTTTTATCTCAAATGTAGCAGTCACAAAACAACTGCAAAAAGTTCTGAGCTGGAGAAAATTTTGAGAAGGGATGAAAAAGAAATTCTTAATTTTCTTTTGCAAAGACAATCCTCATAATTTTGTTTACTTCACCAAGCAGGAAACGCTTATCTTTTCCATCCTGAAAAAGAAAAAATAGGCATTACACATTAATTTAGTCTTCTTTATAATTTGTTTAGTGGGCCAAATGCAAGAAAGATTACATATTTTTTATGAATAGCATCTTTGTTACATTTTATCATATATATTGTGGATATATTTTTAAATAATAACATTTTTAATGAAAATACCATTCTACATGTTTTATTTGTAGCTTTATCTTTCTTATTTTTAAATGTGAAAAAATGAAAAAAAATGTTGCATTAAAAATTACAAGTTGATTTTTAAATTTGTCATTTGTCAAATATGCTTTTCCTCTTAATTCATGACAGAAATAATTATTATATATCACCAGGTATCAAATAAATAACCTCCATTTTTGGATTTTTTCACCATTCAATCTTATTAGTAAATCTCCCTGTCCCCACTTATTAGGAGAAAGCGAAAAAGTAAGAGTCAGCAAGACAGAAAATGAACATTTAAAAAATATTTTTAACAAATTTATTAATGCATTTGAAGATATTATTTTTGGACATTGTTAGATATATATTATTGGTTGATCATTGATGGATATTGATTTTTAGTTTTATTTCTTTGCTGCATTTTTATAGTGTAAAAGGCATTTTTAATCATTTTTCAATCACCCCATTCATTGAAACTGTTTGTTTATAAGGTTTTCTTTTTTTTCCTCACACCTCTGTTTATTAACCTCGTACAGTTTATTACATTTTCTGATACTCCATCCATTTATTATAACCTCCTCATCTTTTATTTGACTTGTGAGAGTACCGATTTATTTGGTTGTTGAGTTGTTGTCATGTTTTCAGTTTCAGGTTTGTTGACCCAAATGGACATAAAAATCTGTATTAATTTACTCCTAGTTCTTGTTTGATTGCTACAAACTCTGCAATCACAATTATTCATTTTCTACACCTTGTGGATGCCTTTATCATAAATTTGTTAGAACAAACCAAAGTAGCTTAAAGCTAGAATAAAACAAGTTGCATTCAATGAAATTTGAACTCAGTTTATAGATGGTGCCTTAAGCATTTTAGTCACATAAATATACAGAGAAGGCAAAAATCTACAGTAATGTTGCCACCTCCAAATCTTCATGAAATATGTTTATTTTTTAACCTATCTTTGTATTTTGACATCATGCTACTTTAAACTGAAAGATATTTGATGAAGAAAGTGATAAAAAGCAACAATATGATTAAAAATAAAACTAGTTAAAAATAATAAAAGTTGACTTCAAATGGTAGCAAGTGTTTTTTATATTATTTTGATACAAAACTTTTAAAAATGTTTTATTTTCCTCTTTTCCATTGCGGTATCAAAATGCTAAGATTAATGGAAAAAACCTTTTCTTACCAGAGAAAGTTGTTCCCTGAGAAGGTCCTCCATCCGTTGATAACCTCGGGCCACAATAACATAATAATAGATCAGGAAACTAAAATTAAAATTTGAAAATTAATTAGATGATAGAAAAATAATCTTTGCATTGTTTTGTTAGGGTTAGTAAAGTTACTCCCCATGATATGAAGATACTATAAATGAGATTACCAGAAGGGAATGAGAGGAAACATTATTGAGTCAGAAATATGGACATAGGAGGTTGTTGCTTGAGAATTCAAGGATTAATTAACAATTGGTAGCAGAGTTTAGCTGTTCAAAACTAACACCTTATACATAAGATAATTGAAAAAAAAACCCCAATAAAACAATGGATTATTCAGTGCAATTTAAACCCATGTGCTTTGAATTGAATATTTTTGTTTCTTTGACAAGTCAAATAGAGGACTATTTTTGTTTTGAACATTTTGACATGGTTCTTTTGAATGAAATGTATTACTATTGTTTCTATGTTTAACCAAATATAGCCATAATCAAGTTATTCTACACCACCTTTGAACTACTAAGAAATTTTGTATTACATGTATCAGCTGAGCTGCATTCACTGCATTTAACTATACTACTTGAACAATTTTTTTCTATCATAGTTTTGGTCTCCATCAATTTTCAAAAATGAAGATTATGAAAAAAATGGAACAAATGAAAAATCTGGCAAAGTTTCACTAATTTAGAGAGAGAAAAAAAAGCACCGGCAATAGCCCGTATTCTCAATGATGATACAGAAGATAATGCCTGACAATTTGGAATAGATAAAATTCATAATGAGGAAGGAGTGAATAGCATGATAGAAGTCTTAGATAAATTGTAAGGGATTAAACTTAGTTGGTGTGTGAGGTTCTTGAGAAATTTGAAAACTATAATAGACCAAAGGAATTTCAACAACAGATTATTAATAAATGGTTGTCACATAGCATGTCAATGTCTGAGGAAGTCCTTGGGTTTTTTGTTAAAATCAATAAATCTTCCACACAACCATGAACAGTTAGCAAGAGCTATAATTAGTGTACTTACATATGACAACATTAAATTGCAATTGAAAAAACATTAATAGATCAAATGACTCATGTCCGCAAATAAAAGTAGGTGACAAAATTCAATTTGAAAAATTAGATATCTTCTATAGCTATAACTACCATAATAGTAGATGTGGTCAGTACCACAAGAGACTTACCAGTGGTTGGAGGTACTAAAAATCATACTGTGGCAGTATTAAACAACAGCAGTAAAGGGGTGAAATCTCCTTGATCAATTTGAGAACCCATTAAGGTGTAGTGAATGTGGCAGCATCAACCATTGGGTTAAAAATGTCCAGATGGAGAATTTAATGAACAAAATACACTCCAAAAAGAATATGAAAGTGGTATCTACTACCATATGGTGAACCGTATCATAAGTCATTGGTTGTAGAGTCAATGAATTGTGGTATTTTGGACTGTGGTGCTAGTGGTATGGTAAAGTATAGTTAAGTGTTACTATGATTCATAGAAGGTAATATGCAAACAAAGTAAAAATGTCTATAATTTGGAGATGGCAAATGTGTTTCTTCTTTATGATTTGTATTGCAGTTATAATTGGTATTAGTTAAAATCATGATTAACACAGATATTGTAATTACTAACATACCATTATTGCTATCTAAACACTCTATGAGGAAAGCTGAGATGAAATTAAACTTTAATGAGGATACAGCTCAAATATTGTGCAAAATATCAATTTATGTGTAACACAATCTAGCCATTATGTTGTTCTATTGTGTAAATTGCAATATATGATTGATGAGAGAGAGAGAGAGAGAGAAATCCTTTCAAGTACTTTTAGTGAACATGCAGCAATGGATTTAAAATTTAGTCATGTCCAACTATTTCACATAGATCATGCTACTAGATAATCAGCTTCTGTCATTATATACATCTGGCAGCAAGGCCACTGACCAGGAGATTGGAGGTTTTGAGGAGTGTGGAACCACCTCTTAATTGCTGTTGTTCCCAGGGTCCTTGTTAGGGTCCCAGCTATGGATAAATAATGACCCCCCTCCCCAAACAAAAACAAACACTATAAAAACATAAAAATATATTTTTATAGTAAAATTACCAACAATGCATATTTATAGTAGAATTACCAACAATACATTTTATCTGTAGTTGAAACCATAAAATTGTGTTCAAAATATTTAGATTTCAGCATTAAATAACCTATAGAGGTTGATATGTTGCTAAACAAAATCAACCAAACATCTGACATGAAAGAAATTTTTCATGACATTAATTCATATAACATCCTACAATTTCTTAAAGAAATCAAACTGTATTCCAAAATGTAACTTCAACGAAACTACAACATAAAACACACACATCACCGACACAAGCATGTATATGCACAAAAGCTGAGAATTATCTACCAGGTATTCAATTGTGAAAGCAGAGTAATATATATCATACTTTTATTACTTCAAAGCTCCCCATGAAATTAAATTTTGGCATTAAATAATCTATAGAGTTGATATGATGTTAAACAAACAAACAAATCAATCAATCTGTCATACAATCAAAGAGACCTGAAGAGATTATAGAGAAAATATTTCATGTATGGATCAGTGTTTATGGTTGCCCCAAAAATTCCTGGATTGCTTTCTAATATAAGCCTTTAATGAACTTTGTAAAAGAAGTTAATATCAAAGACAACTGATGACATGTGACACATAGAATGAACCAGCAGTTGTTTTTGGTCAGAATAGACAAGTTCTTGTCAAATATGGAGGTATTTATATCAGATTATACAATGATTTTTAGAAAGACCAATCCAACCAAATTCCACTAAACTAGATCACACTGAACCAACATCAAACACTAAAAATTCACAATATGCCTAAGAACAGGTTGATTGAAGAAGAAAGCGATAGTGACCGTTACAATAGAGAATAAACCCAAGATAAGGAAGATATTGAGAATAAAAATGGCATACAGTTTCAGATACCAAAACTATAATGGAGAAAACGGATTTCTAAATCTGGTAAATGTTCAGATAAATATGCGAATGAATGGCATACTGAAAATGAAGCTCAGGAAAGACAAGTGATTGGTTTTGACAGAGATGTTGAAGAATGGAGAGAATTTAATGAGGATATCAACTTAAATTCAAAATCAATTCAATTAGATGACACTAATACAGAAACACAAATAAAGAAAATATTCCAAACTGAAGCACTGCAAGATACACTCTTAACTAAACAAAAAAAAATAGAGACTTGCAAAAAAAAAAAAAAAGTGGTGTATGATGAAGTTGAGGATAATGGAAAATATTGTATATATGTAAGAAGGGTTATAATCAAAAATTATTGATGGAAATTTTCAAACAAAAGCTAAGATATGTGTTTGAGGATTTGAGGAGACCAGTGTATTTAAGATAGTCCCACATGCATGCAGGAAAGTGTACAAATTGCTTTGTTGCTTATTGCCTCAAATTCATGGATCCTTCATTCTGTCAATTATAAAACTGCTTTCTTACACAGAAAACAATTTCTCTCCATCCACTATGTGAATGTAAAACTAATAAAATTTTGAAACTTAAAAAGATCACTATGACTTAGCAGAAGAGAGTCTTGTTTCTACAACACAAAAAAAGAGATGATCAAACTTGGTGCAAGGATAAGTACATATGATCCGGGTTTTTTATTGTGGCATTCTACAGATGATCTTGAGGGTATTCTGGTATGTTTTGTCAATGATTAAGTGTGAGGTGAAACTAAAAAGTTTGAATTGTGTGTGATAGAAAAATTGAGAAGTCCATTAGATAAGTGGTGAACAGTCATCCATATCCAAGTATATAGGCATAGAACTTAATCAGTGACCAGATGTTTCCATCTGTATCAATCAGAAAAATTACATTAAAAAATTGAGCCTATTATCATGAATAGACATTGGCAACATTCGAAAAGATGATGCAGTTACCACTTGAGGAGAAAGCTGAGATGCCTTGGACAACTGAATTGGATTGCTGGTATGACATGCTCCAATATAGGTTTTGTTGTTTGCCAGCTGAGTTCAGCAATAACAAATGCTAAAGTTAGGCAGATAATAAAGCAAATAAAATCTTGAGGCATGTGAAAAAACACACCTAGGAACATCCAAATTGAGAGAATTAAAAATATCAAAGATTTAAAGATTATAACATATACTGATGCAAGTTATGCTAATCTTCTGGATGGGGAGTAGTCAAGGATGACAAATTGTTTTTCTTACTGATGAAAAAAATGACCATATGTGCACTGACATGGAAATCCACTAAAATCAAAAGAGTGGTCAAATCCACATTAGCAGCAGAGACTTTATCATTCATTGAAGGGTGTGACATGTCATTGTTTATGGCTAAAATCATTTTCTTCTTAAATCTAGTACTGCACTTAAATTCATAAAGTCTAGCTACCTTAGAGTAAAGTTTGTCAGAACAATTACCATGAAAGTATTTATAAAAAGGCACAGGGAAGTGACATTATGGTGGTGTTAAAGTGATTTAAGCCGAAATGCCAGGTCAGGACCAATAACATTGCAGATTCTTTGTTGAATTTTATCAAGAATCTCTAAATATATAGCTGGAGCATCAGACCAGTTGTGGTAGCAATATTCAAAGTAAGGATAAATGGTAGACTTATAAATATGCAAGATAGATTCTGGTGAGTAAAGATTATCTAGCACAAAACCGTGAACCAACTTTCTGAGATGCAGACTTAACAATTGATTCAATACAATCTTTCAACTCCATGTTAGTGGAAAACATTAGACCAAGTAGGCACAATGAAGCTCTCCTGGATGTTAGCATTTGCCATGCTGATAGAAGGCAAAAAGGTTTCTTTCAGATGATTAAAGGAGAGTAGTTTCATTTTGGAGGTGTTAAAATTAACAAGCCACTGCTTGCCCAATTTAACAACAGATGGTAGGTCATTTTTGTAGATCAACTGCTAATTTGACAGACTCTTTAACTAATAATTGTTAAATAAGATGTTGACCTAGAGAAGCAAAAGCCATATTGCTTTTAGCAGAATTAAAGCTTTTTTTTTAGTTCAGATGTTCAATTTGTTGATCTATATTTGTTTAATTAACAAAGGAAAAAGGGAGATTATTAGGGTGGGTCAAGTTACTCAACATGATATGAAGATGCAATAAATGAGATTACCATAAGGGAATAAAACATTATTGAATCAGAAACATGGATGAAGAGAGAAGAGTATTGCAGGAGAATCTAGGATTAATTAACATTTTTCACTCAACATTTTCCATTACACTATGTACATACAAAGAGGGAAATAAATCAGCAGCAGTGTAAGGACAAAAAACACCATCTGTCAGTGGCTTCAATGATCAACAGGGAATAGTCATTGCTCTATGATGTAAAAAACTCCTGTAATAAGGAATATGTATTAGTATTTCCGAAATATATCAACCAAAAATATTGTAATAAAAAGTGATTTGTTGTTGGAAAAAAAAAATCAATACCATGTTTGGCAAGGTCTTTCCTCAAACACATTATATTAAGCAAAATTTCTTTAAAATTATTTCAACATATACACTAGAGTTTAAAATATATATATATATATATAATAAATTGGGGTATGTAATCCCAACAGACTTATAAGTTATTGACATATTGGAAAAACATTCATGAAAGTATGTTTCAAAAATAACATCTGATAAGTCATTTCAGCTATATGACTTCATCAGATGGATAATGAAAAATGTGTTGTGTGAGTAAACACACACAAATTCATATGCACATACAACATATTTTTCATTATTCATCTGATGAAGTCATATAGGTGAAATGACTTATCAAATATTATTTTCTAAACATACTTTCATGAATATTTTTTCAAAATGTCAATAACTGTATATATATATATATATATATATATATATATATATATATATATATATATAACCAACTGAAAATATGCCTCACCAGATGATAACAATAAGTGGAACCAAAACTGGAGGTGTTACAATCCAAAAAAATATCTTAGTGATTATAGAGGGCCAACTGAGAATTAAATTTGACAGTGTGTTAAAGATGTAGAATTCTTTGTTACTGTATATCCGGAATGGACCACAACCTCTGGAAGGATGAAAACTGAAAGAAAAAATTTTCACATTGAAAGATTTAATAGCAAAAAGTGTTTTATAAAATTTTAACAGATGTCTTATTAAAAACAAGTCATTTCTGCTTACAGACATGTTAAGCAAGATGAAGGTATTTTACAGGAAATAAAATACCACACAACAACAATAATAAATTAAAATATCAGATTCAAATAAATAAACTCTGGATTATTTTATTTAAATATATATATATTTCCTATATTAAAAATGTGTATATGACAAAATTTGCAAAAAATATTCATAGACATTCTGGTTGACATCTATAATTTTCTTTCTTTCTTTTTATCTGTATTAAAAAAACTCAGAAAGAATTAATTTTTATGTAATTCATTCAGTCCTTAGTTTCCAGAACCAAAATATTATTATAAATCAATTTACTAAATAATAAAATCTAAAACCAATTCTACTCTATTGAAGAACCAGTGGAGCAGTCAAAAATAAAATGTCTGTCTGGAAAAGATCCTGCTATCAATGAAAAAAAAAAAGAAGTGTCAAGCAAGGGAATTTAGTCCCCTTCAGATCACTCCCTTTTTGACTTCAAAATATTCTGTAAAATTCTCTTTAGTGATTGCTATTAGTTACTTCATTACATTCCTTTTAATCTTATTCACAATCTGACATTACACTTTCAACTGCCAGAAGTTACAGGAAGTCAAATCTAGATTTTAGTGAAGAAATAGGGCTTTCAAGACCGGAATGATACAATGTTTTGGCAAAAATCTCTACACAAGACAAAAAATAGGAAGCTGAAATATTAAAAATGATTACCTACTTTCCATACTGGAATCTCCAGATCTTTGAATGTTTGTACTGTTAATCACTGATTTCTTTGACTACAGCTAAAACATCTTAGACATTTTCAAGTGTTCTTAATTTTTTAAGTTCAAGTTTCAAATAAAACAATATTTACTGTGAATGTTACATTCACACAACACACAAGATCAATCAATGTCATTGCCAAATGTGTAACAAACACCACAAGGAGTTTGTTTATTCATGTCTGGTTGGCGAGTTACATTAAAACCAAGCAATCAGCTCTTGAGAAATTCAAAATGGCTGGATAGTTTCTAGACAGTCCTCATAAAATCCACTTTCCTTATTTATTTAAGAGATGAAAAATATTGAGTTAATCTACAAATTGTTGGCATATTTTTCATTTTTATTTTCTTTTTTCTTCAAAAGATTTTCTATAAAATAGATTCCTGTTTAATTTTGTGATTACCATATCAATCATTTTAAAAAGGAGAACAGTTTTTCTTGAGACTTGATAAAAGATTCAGTTTATTCCAGTTTTTGTGAGAGCAAAATTGGTGACAAGTGAAGGAAATAAAAAGTTTGGATTGACAGAATTGTACTTACAAACCAATGGCCAATGCAATAGGCAAGACACACAGAATAAATGAAATTAGAACTGCAAGCATGAAGAGAGAATTTGACTTGGAAGCCCGGAATGGTCGAACTGATTGCACACAGTTACTGTAGACGGTAAACTGCAGAGAAGAAATAAAGGAATCTGACATTGCTCAAAAAAAAAAAAAACAAAAAAAAAAAAAAGCAGCTTCAAGAATTTTGGTTTTATCCACTTGCAAAATTAAATTGATGTTTTGGTTTGTTTAAATTCCTTTATAACAGCTATTTCTACAATTTCATTATCAAAATTTGGTCATTTCAGCACCAAAGATACTTTATATATAGACAGTGATTTCTCTTGTAGAATAATGAGATCTTTTCACCACAATTCATAACTATGGAGACAGTGGCTGGTGAAACTGAGCTTTTATACACAAATATAGAAAATAAATCCCTTTTTAAGCCTCTGCTATAGAAAAAAAAGAAGCTCAGCAAAGCTTATCTAAATCAAATAAAAAATTTAGTTATAAAAATCCATTAAAAAGCCAAAATATCTTATCTATAAATATACAGTGGATATATGTAGGGTTGTGTGTGTATACAAAAACAAAAATAAAGATACAAATGGTGAAAATATTTATCCCTCCTTAATATTTAGTGATTATTTGAAAAATTATCTTCTGTTTGTATCAACGTTTGAGATAATTTTTCATTACTCATTTTACAGGTATTTGACATATTAAAAAAGGTGATGCTTTTCTTCTAATATCAATATAGAATAATAATTACCACACCAGGCTTCTCAGACAAGCGTATATTATTCTGACAATTGAGCCAAACCTACAGGCATCAGTATACAAAAGAGAAAACAAAAAAATATAAAATAAAATTTTAATTTACCTTTTTGATGAAGAAAAGAAAAAAGAAATTTATTGAGATGATCAGTGAAATAAGGGGACAAAAAAAGACGCCAATCCTAGAAAAAAAAAAAAGAAAAGAATATATTCATTTTCTGTAAGAAAGAAATTCAGTCAGTCTCAGCTGATCACAAAGATATTAATTTCAGACATCAACAATAAGTAACATTCAGGAATTAAAGTTTCAAACTCATTTATCTAGCTCAATCCTTGTTGAGTGCCTTGTTGTGTCAGCCTAATCTTACTAAATAAAAAAGTTCTTTCTATTTGTAATTTAACAAAGAGAACTTGAAGAGATTATATTGATGGCAAATACAAATAATTAAATTTAAAATAAACTTAGATTATCAGAGTCAGTGAAAGCGTTCACTTTGAGATTTTATTTGGGTAAAAAATTGTATCCAATAAAAATGGAAATGATGGTTTAGAAATGTAACATCAAATTCCTTTAAAAAACTGGTTACTTACCAACACAGTGATTGATGGTATACAATATCAATGACATTTTGAGGCAGATCAAATTCTTGGGGTCCCACTTTATTTATAACACAGCGGAATACTTTAATACAACTATTTGGCCTTTCTTGAGAATCATCAGGATCAGTTGTATTTTCAGTGTGAAACTTGTTGTATAATATTCTGATAAAAAACAAACAAAACAATTATCTACAAATATAGCACTGAATAGGAATCACAGAAAATGTTAACTGTCATTATCAGTCACAAGATGTTTTCAGGCATTTACTCTGGTAAATCATACAGCTACTGTCAAGCATGTAAAGCAACATAAAATCAAGTTTTGTAGAAAGTATTTGTCTTGCTCCAAAATGACCAGCAGATATTGTAGTATAAATATCATATGCACACACACACATTAAATACTTTTAGTATTTTGTCAAGTTTTAGTTAATTTTTGAGGGTACAGTGGGGAGCTGAAAACTTCTCAGTCTGGCCAAGAAAGAAAAAAAGATCTGAGAAAATTTCCATCCATGGTATTCTCAGCATTATTCTGTAGAACCACATTTCTGTTGCCTCTAGTCTCTTCTTCATCTGTGAGAAGATTGTCCAGTATTCACTACCATATAGGAGGACTGAAATTATATAACAGTTCAGTACTCTTTTTTGGTTTCTGCTACAAGGGATACAAAGTTAAGGAGAGCTGTGATCACCCATGCCCTGAATTGGTATGACACAAAGAAACAATGGATGGGAAAACATCAAGTTATTATTGCAACTCAGAGTTGCAATAATCCATGTGTGTCATAGAATGAACACAGCTATCAAATCAGTGTTTTTTTTTTCAAACCAGCACCAACCATTGAAAAATAAACAAAACTCAAAATGTAAGATATATTTTTTGTGAGAAAGGGTTATTTAAAGTGAACTGAAATTGCTAGAACAGAAAATGAAAATGGTGTTTTTCCATGCATCCAAAGACACTTCTCTCTTTATCAGATTTTTGTCAAATGCCAAGTGAATAAACAGGTCATAACTGACATGCCAGTATTTCTCCTTGACACACACACAAAACACTCTGCATACAAAATTTACCCTTTCAATGTATGCAGGAAAACAGGCACAAAGATTTTAAAGAAAATTTTAAATGTAACCTTCAAAAATCTTTATTAAAAAATGTTTCATATATAGGAATATTTGAAAACTGAGAAAATCCAAATTGTATTTTCACACCAAATTACAGCCATTAATAAATGAAAAATTAATTATAAAAGTATAAAATGAACAGTTTTGAAAGTTTTAAATTTAGTTTACAAAATGTCATGCTGAAAATGAGAACCTCAGCTTTCATCTAACTACTCACTGATGCTGAGTTTTGCAGAAAGTTGCCAGAAATTCAGGAAGAAAATGGTTTGCCAATGTAAATTAACAAATTTGGAGAAGCTTTAGAATAAAAAGACATATAAAAAATATTGAGTCAGAACAAAATATCATAGCATTTTTAATTTATGAATCTGTTAAACATCCAAAACAACAAGGGTGGCAACAAAGTTCAAGTCTCACAAATCCAAAATGCAAGAAAGATGAGTAGTATAGAAATCAAAAGTCCAAGAGGTAAAATAAAATAGGTTAAAAAACTCAAATCACAGATTCTAACATGGCAAATCCACTCTCAATCACAAACCAAAAAATACACTGTCTACTCATAAAGAAAAGCAACGCTTTTTATTGATAAAATAAATTTTTCAATTGGTCATGATAGTTGGGGAGGATAAAGAAAATTACCATATGTGAGGCAGTAATTATTTAGGATTTTTTTCTTTTTTTGCTAACTGTGCACAGGACACAAACTCTTTTTGGGGTAGGTGATTTTTTCCATTCACCAATTAATTTTAAAGACTATATTTTAGATATATGTACACAAGTTTTTCAACCACATATAAGGCTTTTGTTCCACTACCTTTTGCCTTTGAGGCAGTTTCATGATTTCATCATCTGAGAACTTGGCATTTTTCTAGCTGATGAATAGATTCAAGTAGTTTTTGCAGGCTTCCAAAGAATTGAAGTTATTTTTATTAAGAGAGTTTTTTGTAGGAATCAGAATGCAAGGTCATGTGTATACAACAGCTGTAGTAAGACATCCCAGACAAGCTGCACAAATTTCTACTGTGTCTACAAAGGGACATGATCTGAGATTGTCCGCTTTCATCGAGACATTCTTCTGACTGGCCAACATTGGATGCTTTTCATCGATTGCTGCCTTTATTCACTAAGTGGTAATAGTACTTGTCTGAATCTTACCCCTGACTTCGATGGAAGGAGCTTGTTAGACATAATATACAGTATCACTTTCTTTGGATGCAAACTGATTTTTTGAGTGGTTAAATTAGCTCATTTAATTTTCCCTGGGATGTACTTTTGAGTCATAACATTTATTTGGTTCCGTTTATTTTTTACTAATGGTTTTGTAGAGATGATTTTTCCCTATATTATTCATCATTCAAACAGTTTTAACAACAATAATAATGGTTTTATATATTTGATGATAATTTTATACTATTGTTTATATGTTATTTTTATAGATATAAATATTTAAGTGCTCTATTTATAATAAACATTATTAACAACATTTACTGGCCTGAATGTCTGAGAAATTTCATAGAAAATATGTGTCCTCCAAGAGGAATCGAACCTGGATCTTATATGGAACTGTCACATAGCCTGACATGCTATACCATTTAGGAAGCATCTGGTTAGCAAGGTTGAATTAACCTCTGTAGCTAAATGGTATAGTACATCAGGCTATATGACGGTTCCATGTAGGAAACAGGTTCACTTCCTGTTGGAGGACACATTTTATTTCGGACATTCAGACCAGTAAATGTTAATACTGTTTATTATAAACTGAGCATTTACTAAAATATTTGTATCTATAAAAATAATGTATAAACAATAAATATATTAAAATAATTGTTGGACTTAGTCCATTTCATAATGTGTGTGTGTGTTTTCTTTTATTTATTAATTGATCTCTATTATTTATCATTTAAACAGAAATTATGACAATAAGAATGATGAAAACTTTACTCTGATGTCCAGCATAAAATATATATGCCTGTATGTAAATTTAAACTTAAAATTTTAATTCATTCTAACTTTATTGTAGTTGAAATCAAGTGATCTAATTTTATGTTAATATTACTTAGATTTCAACTTCTACAGTAACTTTGATAGATTGTTCTTTAATTACTATTTTATTAAAAAATTACAGGGAATTGGAAATCAAGTTCATTAGATTTTATTTTGTAAATCTTGAAATCAGCAAACATTGTTGCAATTCCCGTGTCCATGCGTTTTTAAATGTCTTCTTTCTTTTTATGTGCCATGTTCTTTTCAGGATGTAGGCGATGATGGCTTCCCACCTCCCTCTATCCCTTGCAGCTCTCAACAACTTCCTTCCCTCTGCTTCCTTCCCCAAGACCACGTTCTGTCATCCACTTGCTTAAGTCCACCAGGTATCACGCATTGTTTTCCATTGTCTTTATTTCCCTCTATTCGACCCACGAGTATCAGATTCTTCAGGCCCTTCTTCCTCATTATGAGCCACAGAAACTTCAGCTGTCTCTTCCCGATATTAAGTATTAGCCTCCTACTTGTTTGTAAGTTCTCTAAGATCTCATCATAGCTCACATACTCAGTCCATGATATCCTTAGCATCCTTCTGTAGAACCACATCTTTGTCACCTCAAGTCTCTTCATCTTTGAGGAAATCATGCAACATTCACTGCTGTAAAGAAGGGTAGATGTCATGTAACAGTTCAGTATTTTTTTCTGTTACCAAAGAAATCCTCCTGTCTTGCAGTACACTGCCCAATTTTTGGAATGTGTGCTTGGCCATCCCAATATGCCTACAGATCTCAGTGTCACACTTACTGTCCTCTGTGAAGATGCTTCCCAGATATTTAAACTTCCGTGTCTGCTTGATTCTAGTGTTCGCGTCTTTCAAGTCACATTTCAGGCTCATCCTCTTACTGATGACTAGGTCTTCTTGTAGTTTATGCTTAGTCCCTTCTTCTCACTCTCTGTCGCTACCTTCTGTAGGAGATTTTGTCATTTCTTTTCCGTGTCTGCTATCAGCACTGTGTAATCTGCATATTTTATGTTAAGATTGTGGCTTCCTATGCTAAATCCCAGTAGGGTTTCCAATTCTCTCAGAATTGCCTCACTGTATAGGTTGAACAGGTAGTGGGGAGAAGATGCCTCCTTGCCTTATGCCCCTTTCTATTTTTGTATATTCACTGAACTCGTTCCCTATGCGCATGCATGCTGTTTGTTGCCAGTATAGGTTCTTGATTAATCTGATATCTTTCCCAAATATAGCAAGGTTGCTGAGCAGTTCCATCAGATCCTTGTGGCATACTTTATTGAAGGCCTTTGCAGAGTCTATGAAACATAGGTACATGTCCTTCTGCATCTGTATCACTCTTTCTGATAACATTCTGAGCATGAATATTCCGTTCCTTGTTCCAGTGTCTTTAACGAACATGCACTGTTCTTGTCCTATCTCTGAGCTGATTCTGCTATGTGCTCTGTTCATTAGAATATATATGAGGAGTTTTGTCACATGGCTCATTAGGCTTATTGTTTGGTGGTGCTTGCATTTGTTTGTGCCTGTTTTCTTAGGTATAGCTATGAAGGTACATCTGCTGAGGTCTTCCGGTATATCCCAGCTGTTGTAGATTTCAGTTGATATTTCAGTGATATTATCTATGCCAAAGTTATCTAAGGCTGTCAGCATTTCTATTACAATTTCATTTGGCCCAGCTACCTTGATTCTTTTCTATTTGGCCAGTGCAGCTTCAGTTTTCAGAATTCCAGGACTGTCGGTAGTTCTGTGTATTGCTGGTTGTTCCCTTACATCATGAAAGTTCTCCAATATATTCGCTCCAGCATTATTTGAGTCATGTGACCTAGATTTTTAATAATCAGCATTTTATTTTAGACATCTTCAATGACTGCAGACCTGCCAGAATATTCCACATATGTGGCTGATAAAAATTTAATCTTCTGAGCCTAGCAAACTACTTATTAACACCACTCTAAGTTATGGTACCATTTCTATAAACAGCAGTTATCTTTTTTGCTGAGAGCATCAGTGGCAAAAATGCATCTCATTTTCTCTGTTAATGAAAAAAATTTAATATTCACAACCAACACACAAATAATAGAATATGTGTAGATGCCATAAATTTAAGTTGGGTGTGAAACAAAATAACACAAATCATACAAACTTTTGTTCCAATTCAATACATTTGGAAGTAAAAATATAAAGAAAATTATAAACTAACCTTCTTGCTGTATGAAATATCATATTAACTACAACTAACAACGCAAAATCCAACAAAATTAATTTGTAAAATTGCTGGCCAACATAGGTTTCCCAACACTGAAAGAAAAAAAAATACCAGGATAATGGAAAGGTTTTGTTCAAATGACACTGATGAAAACGTTTTAAAAAGTTCTAAAAAAAAAAAAGTCTCAATATCGGTAAAAGGAACATCAAATCTATGATCTCCTGAGACCTACTCCAAAACTATGCAAATTTGGTTACATTAGTGTGATGATAAATATTCGCACTTACTGGAGTCAAAGCGCCCAAGATGTTTTGCTTGTCGGGCTGCTGTTTTGTAAAAGAAAAGTACATTCTCCAACATTTGTTATTTTATGCTGCTTGGCACGATTTGTCTAGTGGCGGTCTGCATGCTGATTGGATGAGCTGGGGACTGATTGAGAGCGAGGCCAATGGCAATGATTGGTGCATTGGCCGTGTTTTCGGTCAATAAAAATGGTCTGGGACATTGGCTGGCAGTGCGGTCGGGACCGTGGTGACGTGCACTAGTATAGAGGTTCGTATTAAGTTACGACTGTTTATTTTTGTCTGGAAGCTGGATGCTAGCTTCAACCTACCGATAGAGTGAGCTGTATATTTACTGGTGTCTACTGAAATGTGGGACGAACACACGTTTTAGCTAGTGAGAAGTGAAGATTGGACGTGTGACCCCAGTTTTGTCGTTTCTACTACAACTAACAATTAGTTCATTTGATATTTAATATAGCTATCCTGTGATTGAAGAAAACTAGTTGTTTTAGGCTTTTGATGATTTTATTTAAAATTTGAATTTAATTTTGTGTCAGATTTGTTGCTGTGAATTGTGCATTTTTTTTTTATTTATGAAAGTGTACAGAAAAATATCCTAAACTACATTTGTATTGAAGTTCAAAATGCCTTCAGTTCTATAGTGATCAAGTATTAATGGTGGTAATAAATCTAATCTGAAAAAGAGGCATTAAAAAGGTCATTCATTCAATATTTAAATCATTTATACCTTTTAGTCATTCTGAATTTAATTCTTTTGGCTGACAGAAATTTTTAAGAGGCCCACCTGTGCCAGACTGATTATTTATTGCTAAAATCTCACAAAATTTTTAAAAGTATAAATTGTTAGGTTGAAAAATCAAATGAAAAACTTATATTTATTTAATGGAACAAGTGTTTCTATGTTAAGTAAACTTGGAGAAAATTCTCTACTTTTAGCAAGAAAACTGGATTGCAAATCTGCATTCAATCAGAATAATCCCACACTTTTTAAAACACTGATTACATTTAAAAGCAACTATAAAATAATTTTTAGTTTGAATTATGAATTTTTTAAAATATTTGATTTCTCAAAGTTATTTTGCTTTGGAGAGTCAGTTTAATTTGAGATCTTAAATGGAATGAATCTTTATATTATGGAAAAGATTTGAATGCTTGCAAAGCTTTCTTCTGCTTGCTAAGTTAAATAAAATAAAAGAAGCAAGTAAGTTGGTTTACAGAAAATTCAAAAAAGCTACTGTTTTGTTTCTATGATGTATAGGATAAATAGACAGATTCTTATACCAAAGTATACAAAAGATAGATACATAATATGAAAGAAATATATAAAAATAATGTTACCTGAATTTGATTATTTTCTCCAAAGCCACACAGTGCATCTGAAGAATTCAAATCCAATTTTCCATACAATGAAAACAGAAGGATTGCCAAAGATGCAAGACGTAATAATGTGATTCTGAGAAGATAAATATATATAAAAACAAAAAAATAAATTTTCAGAGGTTAAATATGTAAATCACATTTAAGGAAGTAAATTATTCAGGATATTAAAATAGATTTAAAAATTGTAATTAAAACATTAAAATAGAAAATAATGGAAACTCATGCATTTCAATTTCTTACCTGATAAGAGTTAATTTAATTTCATAAGATGAGCTGTATACCTCAAATCGAACCAAAAAGTTGAAAACAACAGGCATAAAGACATTCAGCAAACTGATAACAAGTGAAGGCAAAAACTGAATGATCAATTCAACAAACTTATTCTCAAATTTCTCCTTTTGAAGCTGTTAATAGAAGGATAAAAAAATTTTAAGCAATTAATAACATTCAAGGGAGTTATTTTTATTTCAGTGTTTATTCACATAACTGATAAAATATTGTGAGTGGAATTAACATTTCCTATCTAAACATATACTTAAACATGTGTACACACACATACACAAATTGTGCACTGACAACTTCTCAATACAACCCACTTTCCAAAATCTATCAAAATGACCAAGAATCAGTTATTTTGGAATCTCTTCTTGATCAGACCAAAAACTTTTCATACGCATGCATATATATTATATATGCCCTTATTATCCAATCGAGCACTCTGGAGTAAGGGTCATTTCAAAACAGTGGCTGCTGCTGCTATTAATGCATCTCTCTTCAATTATGAATTGAGCCCTCTTGGCTACTGGCATTTGCATACATTTCATATGTAATATGTTAAAATGTCCCTTTCTCTGCAGTGTGCAGATAGCTTAGTGGTAAGATCTCTGACTGATGCCAAATCAGTAGAGTTTTGATCCCAGCTTGAAGCAATCAGACGTCTAGCCATACTGATAAGGTTCCGTATATATCTTTGTAAGTTCATGTACTTATTCTTGTTAAACACACCAAAAATAACATAGAAAATAAAGCAGCAACAGCCTACAACTCTAAAAACTAAATTTTGCTTAGGAGAAAATATATACAATTATTTTCCCAGACCAACACAAATTACAAAATGCACACATAAAAAGCAATTTCTTTATGTAAATTAAAATTTGAAAATAAAAAAGATTTAATATCTTGTAAAATATTAACAAAAAATATAAACTAAATAAAATATAGTCAACAATACCACACACAATATACTTCAAACAAAACAAAACAAATAAGCTAACAAAAAAATAAAATGCATAAATGAAAAATACAAATACTCCAAATTAACAAATACACACAAAATTTAATAATTAATATCAGCAAATAATAAAGTAATTAAATACAAAAGTATTAACAAATAAAAGTGGTTTAAATCTAAATCCTAAACTTACAACCTTTCACTGAATGACTTAAATATAAACCTTAATGTCATGAACCATCCCTTATTGACCTAGATAATTAATAATAATTAGTCCTACACAATGACTGTCACAAAAATATAAAGATGAAATAAAGGTTTTCTTTCCTATGATTTTAGATATCTCAAAGACATTTGACAAGGTTTCTCATGCTCATTTTCACAAGTTGGTGGGTTATGGTATTTCTGGACAAATCTGTCTTATCAAATTACAAAATGAAAGTTGTCTTGGATGGCTATGCTTCTAGTTGACTGATGTTATTCCTAATTTTCATCAACAACCTTCCTGAAGTCATCAGTTCTTGACTCGTTATCTATTTGTAGTGAGAGAATACATTAACCTTGCCAGGCAAAGCAGGCATGTACCTGTTTGGCATGCAAATCCAACATGGCCGACATCGCAAGGGACTGACGATGTCATGTGGTTATGAGAAGCGTCCATTTGCAATTGCCCCACTATGCATGCATGACGCTACTATTTTTAATACTATTGGTCATTTGCATGTGTGATTGGCAATAGTAATAAATAGTGGATTGCACAGTCAGTTGTGAGAGTGAACTCGTATAGTAAAGTTTCGCTGCAAGAGTTGAACCCTGTTGATTCATTGTGCAACCTGTGCATTTACATCCCCAGATTTTGGTCGTTGATACCCCACATCTTGGACTGTGATTTAACTTCACTATTTACTCTTGTATTAATGGTTAGTTTGATATGGTCAATTGACAGCTGATCTAAAATAATCACCTTCAACCTGTTGTCAGCTGGGGAAAGAATTGTTTTGTTAATTTTAATGCCTGCAAAATCTGAGAGAATCTTTTTTGCCTTTCTACAGCATGGCTGATGCTAACATCCAGGAGAGTGACCCATTGCACTTTCTTTGGCTAATATTTTCCACTGACATGAAGTGGAATGATTATATTAAATCAATTACTACATCTGCTGCTAAGAAAGCTTGTCCACTGTGCATCCTAGAAATTTTTTTTTTTACCATCTTAGACCTTTATAAGTCTACAATTCATTCATGAATTGAATATTGCGACACATATTTTGTTATTTGAGAAAATAAGAAATTCAGTTTTAGAATAAATTTTAGCAAATTACACAGTCCATAGATTTTGTAACATTACAATGATGAAAATGAATGTATGCCATGAATAGGACAGTTATTGATAATTACAAAATTTTTCTTTTGATTTGTCATTTCTAAGTTTTCTTGTAGTGATATTAAACCATTAACTGCAGCAGGAATTTCGATCATTTGAAAATGTCAGAACTGTAATAATGGAAATGCCCAGTATTTTCAGATGTTTAATTTATTTTTGTTAATTTTAGATACTGCAAGAGCACATATTTTTGATGTCTCTCAAGATGATGACAGCCTGCAACAGTTAAGTTGCTTAGCCTTCATTGCAATGTAACACCTTAAAATTGAAATTCATCCAAACATTGTTATATAGCAAATCTAGATTGGTTCAGTTTTTGTAAAACAGCATTATGTTTATTCAAAATAAACAATAAGTTCAGTTTTTCTTTCTTTAGTGAGTCTTATTCCTATTGGCATCTTTAAAACATGAAGAAAATACAGTATGTGTGGTGCATGCAATGGAAAGAAAGCGCTGAAAACTAAAATATAGTTTGGAACATGATGAGCAGGTTTAAAGTATAGAACAATGGACAGACTGATAGAAGGAAAAGAGATTTCTTTTTATTTCTAAAGCCTATTTCTTTTTTGGGCATAGATACTTCAAAGAAAAGTGATTCTGTTACAAGAAATCACCAAAGAAAGCATGTGGTGATGCTGGCTGACAGCTGATTGATAACACTGCTTAAAGAATGCCAGTTACGAAAACACAAATTGAGCAATAGAAATTTGGCAATTTTTAAGGACAGAGCAGGATCAGGAAACTTATTTATTTTGTAAACAAAACAAGAAATTAGAATTTCTTTATATAAAGACCCAAACCAGGGTGCCTGGAGTGGAGTGACCCAGGCAGGAGAGGGGAGTAGGGGGTGACTGACCAGAAGAAGCAGCTGGCAAATTTCTGATTTTATGAACAAGGCCAGGCTGAAAAAATTTGTGGATGAGAAATTGAAATGATAATTTTGATTAATGACTATGAACTAAGTCACACCATGCAGTTGAGAACCAGGTTGGTTGAAGGACAACAAGGTGACAGGCACAGGTAAAATACCAGGGAGGACTGAGGAATTGCCTACACCTATTGGGAAGTGTTAGTGTGAGGCACAAATAAGAGAATGAAGGAATTGATCAAATTGATATCCTGTGACCAGTACACATTGGAAAAGCAGGGATAATTATCCAGAGCCAGAAAACATAGAGGCCCTTGTCATAAGATAGGGGAAACACCAAGACCATGTCAACCCCCATGCCAGTTTTGGGTGGAAGCCAATATAAGCAGAATACTGAAGCAACCAGGCCAGAAGTTCTGGGGACAGTAGTTCCAGACAACAGACAAGAGGTGACTGCTCTGCCAAATCCCATGTAACTTACTGCCAGAGAGAACCTCCGACTCAAGCTTTGTTCCAGACTAAATTAAGGAAAGTGTTACGATAGATTTCAAAGTGGGAAGAGTTAATATTTCTGTACAAAGAACAATATAAAATTACAGAGAAACAAATCCTGAAGAGATTCCCGTCTTTTCTTTATTTGTCTGCAACAACATTTTTGTTTAATTTCCTTTGTGACATAGCTTTGCTGGGATCAAACCAACACTGCATTTGCTGATGACAGTTTGATCTTTGCCAGCTCTGTGATCAATCAATACAAATTTTCATATCTGAGATAAATTTCAAAACCAATTTTAAAATCTGATTCCATTTTTTTCAAATGTAATTAACTAGGTCATGTTTTCTGACCAGTATTTGAAATTTAAAAGCTAGACTTGGAGAATATCTTAGAATTATTCCTATCACATTATATACAAATCTTGTGTAGAGCAGAGATTTACTTTAGAATGTTGAATAAATGCAGTCCAAAATTAGCACATTTTCTTCATTTTCTCTAACAAATCCTATAAAAATAAAGACATTAATCTGAATTATAAAACATTATTACTATTTTGTTAGACAGAAAATAGCTATTCTTCTGGACATTTCACTAGAAATCAATCTATTAATCAACAGATTTATGTGTTAGATGTGGATGAAAAAAAAAACAAGACTCATGAATCAATGTTTTCACTCATCCGATCATGAAATAAAAAAAACAAAAGTTAGTAATAAAAGTGACCCCTTTGTAAATAACTTATCTTGTGAGTGTGATATTAAATAATCAAAAATTAATAGATAAAAGTTTTCATGAGATATTGCATATTAAAAAATGTACAAATTGGCATATTTTAAAATCAAGATTTGTTCAATACTGGATTTTACATGAATACAATTTTAATCTGAAATTTCTGCAAATCATTATTTACACTTGTACGATTGTCCATATATTTGTTGTTATCACTTTTTGGCTGTTTTGTCCTCCAACCTTGATCTGGCTAACCTTCAGGGAATTTTGAAGTGAACCTTTCATTTAATCTACAGGGTTGGGGATGGAAATTTCTCATTCTGCTGTCCCTGTCTATAAATATCTTGTCTTGTTTAGTACTAATCAGTTATTGTTCACTCTGTTTCCTCTGTTTCTAAATCTACACGAGGCAGCCCAAGAACTGAACTTACAATTACTATGCCACCAAATTTATGAACAAATACTTTTAATTAGGTACCTCCACGAGATCGCTAAAAAAAGAGCATAGCATGATGAAAAAGATGCCAAACTTGACGAAAACAAAATTTTATCGTCTAAATATTTATGTTATTATTAAGAGGAAAGATCAAAGTTTATTTTAATTATTTTTTAAAAATTTTTCCTTCTTTTTAGAACAATCTGAATTTTTATTTAAAAATCCCTGTTTCTCTTTGTATCACCGGAACTAGTAAAATAACATACAATTTTTAGCACGTTTTTTTTTGTATGATGCACATTAATTTGGAAAATCTTGCAAAAATGAAAATAATCGTCAGATGTTAATGAAACTTCCAGAAAGTATTCACAGATGATCGAAATTATTATAAATATGTTTTCTTTTATTAAAGTCATGGCAGAAATATTTTTTTAATATTTATTACCCCCACCATAACTAATTTTATGAAAATGCTAGAAATTCAATCACATCAGGTTTAGTGATTACAATAGTTAAAAGCACAAGGCTTTGAGGAATGCAAATCATGTTTTTTTTTTTTAATTGGACCCCACATACCTGAAAATCAGCTCTGAATTGTAACATACAAAACTCAATAAAACAAATATATTATTTAATTTCAAATGCTTGTATTTGTTTTTATGAATATGAATAATATTTTATGAAAGCAAAAAAATTTTTCAATGAAAAATGAATTTTTAATACATTTGTTATTTTTTAATTATAATAGATTTTTACATTTAAGTTGTTAAAATATTATAAAATTAGTTAAAAGCTGCATCGGGTTTTGTAAGTGTCCTGATGAGATAGATCTTTGTTTAGTGTGTTGTAAATTGTATCGTTTTGACTAATCAGAAGACCCACAGTAATTAAGAAATGTAATTTTGTGTTTATAATTGGGCTCTAATTATAAGGTGCGGAAGACCAACCAGAATACAATTAAGTTGCGCTATTTGAGTTAAGCATTGTTCTTTCTGTTAAGGCTGTTAATTTTGCGAAACATGTGTGGAGAAGTTTATTTGATTTTTCAATTTCAACTGAGTAGGGTACCTAAAAGTATCAGTATCATCTTATGAAATTTATATGATCTTATTTTTATATTAATCTCAGTTATGGCATTTTTTCCATAAATGAAATATCAGAATTAATAATAAAATGAATGGAAATACAGATAACACAGTAAAATTTAGTAAATGTACATAAAATTATAGTATTTTATATACACTTCTGATAAAATTTCATGAGAAAGGTACCTATAAATTAATTAGATACCTTTCTTATGAAATTTAATCTCATTCGTAACAGTCTTGTTTTAATTTCTTTATAATATATTTTCCATAAAGCATCATAAACATAAAGGTGAAAGCTAAGTACAAAAACCAAAAAAAATTAGAGTGCTGAAAGTTTTCCTTAAAAATAATGAGGTAAATAATTTGTTCACTTAAATGTAAAATATTTCACTTTTCTCCTTTCATAGAACAAATTATCGAAATGGAATCCATCAATATATCATTCAACACCTGTCAAGTGACACAAAAGTTTATGACCTGCTTTTCAAATTACATCTTTTCGGCAGAGAAGCTAAGTTAAGCTTGGTTCAAAATATTTTAAGTAAACATTATAATTTCTGATTTTCTTTAAATAAGTTTTGAAAAAATGATAATTGATATTTAAAAGAATTTCAAACTGAGATTTTCATTGATTCTATAAAATGGAAAAAAATAGTCAATTTTGCTGATTAAAAAAAAAAAAGAAGATTTTAACAAAATTTTCGGACGTGTTAGGAATGATTAAAAAATATAAAATAATACCACAAAAATACTTTGATCTTTCCTCTTAATAATAACAAACATTTAGACAATAAAATTTTGTTTTCGTCAAGTTTGGCGTCTTTTTCATCATGCTATGCTCTTTTTTTAGCGATCTCAGAGGTACCTACTTTTAATCCACTAGAAAGTTACCTGGATTGACAAACATCTAATGATGACCAGAGGATACAGTGGCCAAAATATTGTGGGAATAACAACAAAGATGAGGTCAACTGAGTGTATATAATAATCACTCCTTATTCCAGAAATTCAAATAGAAGTT
>CAXIWW010000958.1:2500-5000 GCA_964036315.1 Acanthosepion esculentum
GATGTACTTTTTTATCTATCTTTCTATATATAAATACTTCTAAAAACAAATGCAATCTACTGGGATATTATATCAAGAGCCAAACCTTATAATGGGAAAGGAAATAAATCTAACTTTTGTCCTGTTGAAAAATTGGTTGCCTTACAACACTTAAATGACTCTAGAGAAACAAGAGAAATGAATTGGTTACATGTAGACATAAAAATAAAAATCTGCTTAAATACATTGATCCAGATTAATTTTTAATATAAATTACAGTTTATATTTTAGATATATTATGGTTTCTTTTTGTTTATACATATATATATATATATATATGATAAAAAGGAAACAAGTAATCTCACTCTAATAATGAAAAATAATATTGACAACTCTAAAAAATTCTTGAAATTATAATTAATTTTAACTACTGCTATATACCACCCCCATACATTATACATTTACAGAGGTGCACAAATTCACATATCACATATCCACATGTACAATTATATACACAAAAATATATCCATACATATACATATCCACCACACACACACACATATATATATATATATAACGTAAATCATTCAAATGAAAAACGTATTTGTTTTTCGTTTGAATGATTTATGTTACATAAATTGAATACGCACTACATAATTGAGATATATATATATATATATATATATATATATATATATATATAGACATCCAAATAAATATACATATTAATCTTAGAAAGAAACAGCTTATATTAATGCTGGAAAACCTGCAGAAGGGTGGGTTGAACAATATGATTTTCCTTTTTCTGTTTTTAGAATTATTCGAATTATAGTTTACGTTTTCTGGGTAATCTAGTTCTTGTTTAAAACTGCTATTGTTTAGTGCTTGGTTGTATATAGACTTACTCTCATTAAAAACTTTTCTATTAGAAGATAATCTATTTAACCTTGTGTTGACCATTTTGGGGAATATGTTCTATAATCGACATATATATGTAAATTTCAGGTAGAGTATATCTGTAAAAGGACAATATTCATAAAGAAAAAAAGGAAAACTTACCTTAGCCAACGCATTTTCTCCTCTGAGGGACTTTATCAAGGTAAATGCAAGGATTTTATATTGTAATGTATATTTATATACAAGAGCAAAAATTTTATTGGTTTTTAAAATTTTTAAGTATAAGAATGCTCATAAATATTCATCAGGTTAGCTGAATAGTCAGGCAAGTTATGGAGGACATGAAGTGACACAATTCAATGTCTAATAACTGAAAGTGTGTAAGTGATGTTTTAGAAATACTTATTTTATATGCAAATTAGTATTTAAATTAAATTTTATATATATATATATATATATATATATATATCCTACCTAGTCAGTCAGTTATGTGACATGTGTGATATATGCTTAGACGATCATGAATCTTTTGATACATGGCTGACAAGGCAGATTTTTTCCTGCAGTAGACCATTTGCCATTCAAGGATATAGAACCCGGTCTGTTGTGCTATTTACCCATAGCTGGGGGGGAGAAGAAGAGGATTCATAAATTTCCCAAGGGTATTAGCACATAAGTGAATGTAATGGATTTTGAACTTGGCACTCTTATTCTTCAATCCGAGCCACTATCTATTATTCCACTCTGCCTCACAATCCTACCTAACGGCTCCATGATAGTCACCATCAAAAATAACTTCTCCAATCTGAACACTACCGCTAAAATAATATGAAATATTATTAGCACCAAACAAGATAGCAAGAACAGGACAGAGGTAGGAATATACAAAGCAGATTGTACAAAATGGCCAATGGTGTACATCAGCAAAACAAAAAAAAACATTAAACAAAAAACTATATGGGCATTAGAGAGATATACCGTATAACAACAATTTAAATGCACTGCTTGTTCACCATAACACATCTGACCACAATTCCAACTTAATAAATGCCAGTCTGATCAGGATACAAAAGAATTCATTAAGTAGAAAAGGAATTGAGAGTGTGCTAATCTCAATTCTCGGCAATTAACTTAAGACCAAGACCTTACATAGCATCACCAATAATCACAAAAGCAATAATAGTACAATGAGCTAATAGAGAAAAAAAGCAAATTTACTTGGAGTAAGCTGATTTAAAATCCAAGATGCCACTGGCTCTAACACACACACACACACATATATATATATCAATCACAAGTCCTGTAACTCATTAGACATAGGGGCATCACATGTACTACCACTACAGTAGCAGTGATATCTTGGGCAAGATAGCCTGACAGAGCCCAATCCTCTCCAGGCTCGTTTCAATTTAGAGTTTTCCTTCTCTAGACCAGTTGCCACCCAAGGCTATAGAACTCAGACTGTTTTGCTATTTAACCATAGCTGGGGGGGGGGAGAAGTGATGGATTCATACCTTTCTCAAGGGTCTTAGCACGTAAGTAAATGTAATAAACTTGACTGCAATTTGAACCCAGCTCTCCAACTCCAATTCTTCAATTCATGTTGCATTCCGTTGCTCCACCA
>CAXIWW010000958.1:7500-35000 GCA_964036315.1 Acanthosepion esculentum
AGATGCAACTTGGTTTCAGTGAATTTCAAGTGCACTTCGACGGGTTAGAATCAAAAATGGTTATGAACAATCCTGCTTGTAGGCAAGCCGTATGTGAAACGTCATTTCCTTTTTTCCATTAGTTTGAGAAGGAAAATATGCATAAAAAAATAATTATCGATCTACTATCAGTATCGAGCCCTCTTTTAGATTAATGCTGTGAACGTTGAAATTTATATATTACTTTCATTCTCATCGCATCAGATATATATATATATAATTAAGTAATTCATTGAGTCTGAAAGAAATCTCAACAGAACGCAGAAAGCACTGGCCGGCCGTTTCATCCTATATTTGGGACTCATCAGCAGTGCGCATCCACTACCGAGAATTGAAGCCCTGACAGTTGAGTTATCAAGCAAACATCATACCAACTGTTCCAATATATTGAGTATATATATATATATACTATATTAAGTATATATATATATATATATATATATATACTATATTGAGTATATATATATATATATATATACTATATTGAGTATATATATATATATACACTATATTGAGTATATATATATATATACACTATATTGAGTATATATATATATATATATATATATATATATATATACTATATTGAGTATATATATATATATACTATATTGAGTATATATATATATATATATATATATATATATACTATATTGAGTATATATATATATATACTATATTGAGTATATATATATATATATATATACTATATTGAGTATATATATATATATATATATATATACTATATTGAGTATATATATATATATATACTATATTGAGTATATATATATATATACTATATTGAGTATATATATATATATACTATATTGAGTATATATATATATACACTATATTGAGTATATATATATATACACTATATTGAGTATATATATATATATATATACACTATATTGAGTATATATATATATATATATATATATACACACTATATTGAGTATATATATATATATATATATATATATATATATATATATATATATATATATACACACTATATTGAGTATATATATATATATACACACTATATTGAGTATATATATATATATATATATATATATATATACACACTATATTGAGTATATATATATATATACACACTATATTGAGTATATATATATATATATATATATATATACACTATATTGCGTATATATATATATATATATATATATACTATATTGAGTGTATATATATATATATATATATATATATATATACTATATTGAGTATATATATATACTATATTGTGTATATATATATACTGTATTGAGTATATATATATATACTCTATTGAGTATACATATATATATATATATATATACTATATTGAGTGTATATATATATATATATATATATATACTATATTGAGTATATATATATACTATATTGTGTATATATATATACTGTATTGAGTATATATATATATATACTCTATTGAGTATACATATATATATATATACTGTATTGAGTATATATATATATATACTGTATTGAGTATATATATATATATATATATATATATATATATATACTGTATTGAGTATATATATATATATATATATATATATACACATACTGTATTGAGTATATATATATATATACTATGTTGAGTATATATATATATATATACTATATTGAGTATATATATATATATTGATTATATATATATACTATATTGAGTATATATATATATACTATATTGAGTATATATATATATATATTGATTATATATATAGACTATATTGAGTATATATATATATATATACTATATTGAGTATATATATATATATATATATATATACTATATTGATTATATATATATACTATATTGAGTATATATATTTATATATATATACTATATTGAGTATATATATATATATATATACTATATTGATTATATATACTATATTGAGTATATATGAATATATATAGTATATTGAGTATATATATATACTATACTGCGTATATATATATATACTATACTGCGTATATATATATATACTATACTGCGTATATATATATATACTATACTGCGTATATATATATATACTATACTGCGTATATATATATACTATACTGCGTATATATATATATACTATATTGCGTATATATATATATATATATATATATATATTGAATATATATACATATATATATATTGAATATATATATATATATACATATATTGAATATATATATATATACTATATTGAGTATATATATACTATATTGAATATATATATATATATACTATATTGAGTATATATATATTTATATATATATATACTATATTGAGTATATATATATTTATATATATATATACTATATTGAGTATATATATATTTATATATATATATACTATATTGAGTATATATATATTTATATATATATATACTATATTGAGTATATATATATTTATATATATATATACTATATTGAGTATATATATATTTATATATATATATACTATATTGAGTATATATATATTTATATATATATATACTATATTGAGTATATATATATTTATATATATATATACTATATTGAGTATATATATACTATATTGAATATATATATATATATATATACTATATTGAGTATATATATATTTATATATATATATACTATATTGAGTATATATATACTATATTGAATATATATATATATATATATATATATATATACTATATTGAGTATATATATATTTATATATATATATACTATATTGAGTATATATATATTTATATATATATACTATATTGAGTATATATATACTATATTGAATATATATATATATACTATATTGAGTATATATATATTTATATATATATATACTATATTGAGTATATATATACTATATTGAATATATATATATATACTATATTGAGTATATATATATTTATATACATATATACTATATTGAGTATATATATACTATATTGAATATATATATATTTATATATTGAATATATATATATATTTATATATTGAATATATATACTATATTGAGTATATATATATATATATACTATATTGAGTATATATATATATATACTATATTGAGTATATATATATATATATACTATATTGAGTATATATATATATACTATATTGAGTATATATATATATATATATACTATATTGAGTATATATATATATACTATATTGAGTATATATATATATACTATATTGAGTATATATATATATATATATATATACTATATTGAATATATATATATATACTATATTGAGTATATATATATATATATATATATACTATATTGAGTATATATATATATATATATATATACTATATTGAGTATATATATATATATATATATATATATATATATATATATACTATATTGAGTATATATATATATATATATATATATATACTATATTGAGTATATATATATATATATATATATATATATATATATATATATATATATATACTATATTGAGTATATATATATATATATATATATATATATATACTATATTGAGTATATATATATATATATATATATATATATATATATATATACTATATTGAGTATATACATATATATATATATTGAGTATATATATATATATATATATACATATATATATTAGGATGGTGCAAAAATAATGTTGTTTTCTCACATGAAGTTGAACGTCAAAAAACAACATTATTTTTGCACCCAGGTATTATTATTTTAATATATATATATAAAAATATTTATGTATATATATATGTATATATATATATATATATATATATATATATATTGAGTATATATATATATATATATATATATATATTGAGTATATATATATATATATATATATATATATATTGAGTATATATATATATATATTGAGTATATATATATATATATTGAGTATATATATATATATATATATTGAGTATATATATATATATATTGAGTATATATATATATTGAGTATATATATATATATATATATTGAGTATATATATATATATTGAGTGTATATATATATATCTATATATTGAGTATATATATATATATATATTGAGTATATATATGTATATATATTGAGTATATATATGTATATATATATATAGAGTATATATATCTATATATATTGAGTATATATATATCTATATATATTGAGTATATATATATATATATATATATATAGAGTATATATATATATATATTGTGTATATATATATATATATATTGAGTGTATATATATATATATATATTGAGAGTATATATATTGAGTATATATATATATCTATATATTGAGTATATATATATATATTGAGTATATATATATATATATATGTATATATATATATATATATATATATATACACTCTCGCCTTCTTCAGGTGGTTGGAATTTTGAACTGAACCGTGTATTTCGCTCGCTGAGGTAGACTGTTCTAGTTCCATGTTTAATGGATGTCACTTATCAGTTATCTCCTGTTAATTTCCGTCTCCAAGTTCTCTACAGTCTTAACCAGGTATTGAACTTACATTATTTGGGTCCTGTCACTGGATCTAACCAACGCCTTTATCCACTGTGCATTGAGGACATCTGTGTATAAATTCCTGGGTATTATAATATAAAACCTAATGTATCAGCAATCATTTTTTACCAGTACTCATATTGCAGTTTTTGCTGTTTTCATTGTTTTTTTTTACCAGAGTTCATATAGCAATTTTTTTCTCTGGCACTCTTTATTACAGGTTCCCATATTGTATTCGTAAACTTAAGGATTCAGCACATATGCTAGGCCACAAAAATCTCCTTCTGGGTATTGCTGAAGACATTAGGTTTATAATACCCAGAAATTCACCTTGTGATAAATATGGCAACAAATATAAGGATGATAGTCCGAACAATGTAAATAGTTTACATAATACCTCATCTCAGAAATACAGACAAATATCTAAATTATTTATAATAGCTATAATTATTAAAATAATATTATTATAAGATCTACATTAGATGAATTGGCAATTTCATTCTAGGCTATTGCATTCACTTTTATGTCAATGCTTTGGGAAAGACCTAAGTCCACCCTTCTCTAAGTTATGGGATATATAACAGGATAAACTGAACTCTCTAGTCTTTAGTGAAAGCCAATTGAGGACGTCTTAGGCATGACGATATACTATAGAATGCTCCAAAAGTCAAATTACCATTGATAACCTTGTAAATTTTTTATTCATTTACCAAATTGAATCATGTTTCTATATGTGACAATATGTTTTATTGGTCAAATTATGGAAGATGATGTCATGCAAATTTTCCCTGGTTTCTATTTCACAAGTGTATGTTTTCTGCCAATTTTTGCATGACTTTAGGAACACCCTGTACATCTGGCAGCAAGGCTTCTGATCTGAATGTTTTGTGGAGCATGGAACCACCTCTTGATTGCTGTTATTCCCAGGCACAATCTGACCCAGGCAAGTAGCACCTGTTAGGGTCCCAGCTATGGGCAAATAGTTATCCCCCCAAACTTGTGTTCAAAACACTATGAAAGTACAAAAACACATTTTTATAGTAAAAAAAAACAGCAATATATTTTTGAAAAAAAAAAAAAAGAGATTACCAACAATACATTTGACTCTGGGCAAAAACCTTCTTTACAAAAAAATATATCAATGAAACCTGATCTACAAACTGATTTCTTAAAAAGAATACATTCTCGTCATATGAACCTATGTTAAAAATCTTGTCCACATTAAATAACCCATTGAGGTTGATATGCTGTAAAACAAAAACAATAAGCCAAAGCCACTTGAGGATAAAGACAACATTGAATTCAAGAACTATCGAGAAGGCAACAGGAAACCACTCTACTGTCTTTCCCAAGAAGCCATGGCACTTGATAATTGGATAGATAATAGCTAATAAAGATAATAAATAACTGTAGATAATTGAATGACAAATTAGAAAAAAAATCCTATGTGACATGTTTTGTTCTTCAGACTGATTAAAGTTTTTATTGATGGAATAATAAAAAAACATCATCAGTCTAAAGAACAGTAGGTAATTTAATGACAAAATGTGACATGTTTTGGTCTTTGAAAGTACTTCTTCAAACTAATACTTTTATTGATGAAATCATAAAAAAACATTTTATCAGATGAAGTCCTTTTGAAAGACTGAGGATGTTTTTTCCATTTTGTCATTCAATTATCTACTATTGTCTAATATATAGAATTTATATATTATATTCTCCGATAATAAATATTTGATAATAAAGGAAAAGAAGTCTGTGCAGAACCACGATTACTTACGTCCTTAAGGAACATGGCATTAAAAAAAGATAAAAAAGTAGTAGTTGTAATACTCTTAAATTGTCCAAATTTCTTCAGTATGACATAAGAAGTGCAGACAAGTTTATAAAACAAACATTAATTCTCACTCATAGTACCTGTGAAAATTTAACAGTTTTCTTATTTGAATTTTCTGATTAATCATAATACTTAAGTTAATGGCTAAATAATTTCCTTAAAAATTCTATGAATATAAAATGCCCATAAAACTTCCCCTGTTGTATTATTAAATATTGCAGCTTAAAAACTTTAACAAAATATTGCAGTAACAATCATAAGTAGTAATGCAGGTCATTATTTCAAGAAGTAAGTGGGTACAAATAAAAAGATTTGAAATTGACAAGTTTTTTCATTTCAGTGAAGCAGACATTAAACGCATGAGAACATTATCACCTTCTCTTTCTTACTCATTTTCTTTTTCTCACTGGAACCAAACAGCATCTCTGAAGTATCTTTTTCGTCTTTCCTCGCTATCAAAATGGAATAATCTACTGTTTACAAGGTGTTGGGTGTACGTTACGTGCTAACTAAGGAATGAAAGAACATGCAGAATTATAATATGAGAAAGTGTATATCATTAAGGAAGGTGAACCATTTTCTTTTTCTCAGTCAGCAATTCTCTTTATTTCTTTGAGTTAGAAATATCTGGACCAAATATTTTTTATCTGTACATGCTTACAATGTTATGAGGATAGATATCACCATAGGATTTTAAAAATAATTTCTATCTGAGAAAAACAAAAAACAAAAAATCACACCATACAGAATAGAAAACTAAGTATTAAACATGACCCTGAACTAATAATTGGAAAAAATTGTGTTGATTAGTGGTTTGTAAGGAAGGCATCTAATATGGCAGTTTTGTAAATAAATCAGCAGGTTGTTTAAATATCTCCTTCACTTTTCCTCACAGAGTTTCTGGAGGCTTTGCACTTTACCAATTAATAATAACTTAATCATATCTTTACTGTTTTTCTCTCCAATTCACTGAATTGAATTCTACATTAATTGCATCTTCTTACTATTTTTTTTTTTAAATTATTCCCCTCACTTTCTTTCTCTCTTCTCATTTCTACTCTTACTCTCTTTTTTCTTTGTTACTTTTGTTTTCTCTTTCACTTTTTCACTCTCTATTTTTTCTTTAACTTTCTGATCTTTTTCTATTTTCTTCTCTTTTTCTTTTTTCTTCTCTTACGTTTTCTTTTCCTCTTTTTTCTTTTTCTTCCCTTCCTCTTTTTCTTCTATTCCTTCCTGTTTTTCTTCTTCTTCTCTTATTTCCTCTTTTTCTTTTCTTTTCTTACTACCTCTTTTTCTTTTTCTTCCTTTAATTTCCCTTCTTACTTTCTTCTTCTCTTCCTCTTTTTCTTCCTCTAATTTCTTCCTCTAATTTCTTTTTTCTTCTTACTTTTTTCTTTTTCTTCTCTTACTTCCTCTTTTTACATTTTCTTCCTCTTTTTAATTTTTCTTCCTCTAATTCCTCTTTTTTCTTTTCTTGCTTCCTCTTTTTCTTTTTCTTCCTCTACATCCTTTTTCCTTTACCACTTCCTCTTTTCTTCATTTTCTTTTATCCTCTTTCTTTTCTCTCTTTCTCTTTATCTTTTCTTCTTTCATTTCATCTTTTCTTCTGTCTTACTTCCTTTTCTCTTTTGATTTACTTTTTCTCTCTTTTCCTCTTTTAATTTCCCCTTTCTTCTGTTTTACTTTTCTTTTTTTTTCTGTTACTTCCTCTTTTCTGTTTCTTTTTTACTTTCTCGTTTCTATCTTTTTCTCTTTTCTTTTTCTCTTTGTCTTCTCTTTTTGCCTTTCTTTTTCATCTTTTTTCTCTTTTCTTATTTAATCTTTTATTTTTAACTCCTACTTGTTATCTTTTTCTTTATTTTTTCTTCTCTTACTTTCTCTTTTCTTACCACAATTTTTTCATTACTTCTTCTTTTCTTTTTCTCTCTCTCTCCCTTAATTTTACTTTTCTTCTTTTTATCTTACCCCTTTTTTCTTATCTTATTTCCACTTTTCTAATTACTTTCTCTTTTCATATTTTTATTTTTTATCTTTCCTTTTGGGAAATATTTTAATATATATTTCTGTAGTAAAATAATTGACAAAACATTTAAATATATATATAGTATAATTATTACCAATGTATTCCTAATAATGAAATAATTTCCAATGCATTCCTATATTAAAATCATTTCCAATACACTCCTATATTAAAATCATTTCCAATACACTCCTGTATTAAAATCATTTCCAATGCATTCCTATATTAAAATCATTTCCAATGCATTCCTATATTAAAATCATTTCCAATGCATTCCTATATTAAAATCATTTCCAATACACTCCTATATTAAAATCATTTCCAATACACTCCTATATTAAAATCATTTCCAATACACTCCTGTATTAAAATCATTTCCAATACACTCCTGTATTAAAATCATTTCCAATACACTCCTATATTAAAATCATTTCCATTGCATTCCTATATTAAAATCATTTCCAATACACTATATTAAAATCATTTCCATTGCATTCCTATATTAAAATCATTTCCAATACACTCCTATATTAAAATCATTTCCAATGCATTCTTAATAGTAAAATGATCCCCAATGTATTTCTAATAAAATCATTTCTAATTCATTTCTAATAGTAGAATCTTTTCCAATTTATTCCTATATTAAAATCATTGAATTTCTATAGATATATTCTTTGTGATTGTTGATATTTTATACATGTTCCTTAGAGTGAATGGGAATTTTGATTTTTTTTTTCATATATCCTACCAGTGATATCAAGGACTCTATAAACATGTATTTTATAAAATCTGACAGAGTGAAATTCCTTCATGGAACATGGTGTGCTTTTCTCCAGATCATTACAAAAGAATTTATAGATTTTCAGTGCATTCTTAAAATAGCATATGAGAGAAAGAAAAAAGAAATTTTCAAAAATAGCTAAGTTTGAAATATATTTATTTTTAAACCTGTTTACTGTAAGATCTGATTAATAATTACCATATTTCTGTGACTATAAGAAATGTTTCAATTCAACCTGCAGGCAATTTTTAGCTTCTGCAAGGACCAAGATTTTTTGTTTTAAGTGGGAGTGACATTTAATTGTGTAATATGCACAATAAATACCTATTGGATTTCTCATTGACTGGAAATTCTCCATGCTTTTGGATATTTAAAAGTAATGATATTTGTATAAGCAAGGTTATGTGGTATTACCCAGAATCTTTTTTTTTTCTGTGTTGTTAGAGACAGTAGATAATTAATACTGCTGTAAATGCCAACTGGTTATTTTAATTCTTAGGGATACAGCAATTTTGTGTAATCAACTTCAAAATTTTCTATTTAAAATTCAGATGTAAATGCACACACACACACACACTACAGTTCAAACATTTGAGGCTACCCCTGGTAATTTTTTAAATTGGCCCAAAAAGTACTTTAGCCTTGATTACTGCAGCACAAAATTTTGTCATTTGTTGTGAAAGTTTCTGAAAGTATATATTTGATGATTAATTCCATTCTTTTTTCAATGAATCTAAGAGGTCTTTTTCATTATTTTTTCACTCTTCTGTGAAGTTCATCCCATACTAATTCTGGAAGTGGCTTCAAACTTTTGAACTGTAGTGTGTGTGTGTGTATGTGTGTGTATATATATATATATATGTATATGTATATATTCATTTTTTTGTTTCAAAACTCGGTCAAGATATTATGTCCATGTTCAAAGTTAATATTATTAAGGGTTGGTTTGTTTAATTTTATAAGTAAGGCTTCCATTATTTTTAGCCTTTTTTTGCAAGTGGATGATGCTATTATATTAGTGTTGTCGACAAGTATATTCCGAATAGTGTCCGGTAGGTCTCCATGAATATTTAAATGAGATCTAATTGAGCTATTGTCAGAAAGGTGTAGGGTTAATCTGCGTGTTAAACGATTTGTAGTGTGGCCTATATAATTATTTACGAAAGTTGATTCTTGAGGAATACAATTCCTTAATGGACATTTGAATTCGTAAATAATATTTGCTCTATTTAATTTTGTTGTAGGAGGTGAATTATTATTTTTAACTATAAGGTTACAAGTTTTAAATTTTTTATAATAAATAATTAATCTAATTTTTTTGCTATTATCAACTGGTGCTATGTATTTTTTTATAATGTTATTCATTCGGCATTCATCCTGTTTGTAGTTATCGTTCATCTGATTTTTATAAAAAATATTAATATTATTGTTTATGTTTCGATTCTCGCCGTTGCTATTAGTTACTTTGGACAAGAAACGCCTAATGTGGAAATCCAACAATTGATTAGGAAATCCGTTATTGATCAGCGTTTGCTTTATATTTTTTAATTCATTAAAGAAAAGCGTGCGTGAAGATGAGTTCTCGTGCGCTCGCGTGAGGAAATTCTTAATAACACCTAATGGAAGCCTTACTTATAAAATTAAACAAACCAACCCTTAATAATATTAACTTTGAACATGGACATAATATCTTGACCGTGTTTTGAAACAAAAAAATGAATCACTTTATAAAACACACACAAACTATTTCTAATATATATATATATATATATATATATATATATGTATATGTATATGTATATATGTATATATATATATATATGTATATTGATAATTTGAAATCCCAAGGTTTGCACTAATAGTTATTCTTTTTACTGTTCATTTTGGAAAAAGCACCATACTTCGTTACCTCCCCATAAATGATTTCAGCAGTCATGCACTGATGTAGCATCCCTCACTCCACTTTCAGATAACACAACAATTTTGTCTTTGACAATAATGCATACTGCAATATTTATCTTCTAATAAACAATACCTTGATGATGATATTGCTATGTTGAAAGTACTTGGAAATAAAAGAAATATGTATCAACACAGCAATTTTCTGTCACCCTTCAATAATGACACCAAAAAGCTTATTCGTGAATATGAAAGGATCCTATTAAATTTTCATTTTATATTTTGATTTATTGTAAGAATAGTCCACGTTTCTATTTTTAAACATTTTACGAGTCTTTTGTTTTGTGTTAAATGTGAAATAATTAGGGTTAATACTGTTATGGTCCAAGTTCCTTGTACCACGGTGATGGTCCAAGGTTAGAACCAATGAAGAAATAACTCGAACACAGGTATGGAATAACAAGATATATTATAACAGAAATATAATACAAAGAAGTAGAAGTATTAGTAATGACTATCAGATTTGGTTAGAGTGAACTGTGTTGTCTCGACAAGTATCACTATTCCAATTTACTTACAATTATCTCCCTTCCCCTTGAGAGGCGCAGTATTTATAATGTCCGGAATAGTCCATTATTATTATTATGGGTAAGTTCCCATAACACCCCCCTTCCAAAGCTTTTGCGTAGCAGGGGTTTTTAATATCTTTTTCTCTTTGTATCTATTACCAAAGGTTCTGTGAACTTCCTTATTTCTGGATGATTTTCGTGGTTCTGGCATTGTTTGTGGCCTTTTTATATCAAATGTATCAAAAATTGTATCCATCACTTCTTCCTGAGGTGGACTGTTAGCATCCTCTAACAGTCTCTTTCTTATTTGGTTTACGTGTCTTTTATGCGAGAATTTGTGTCCCTGTACTATGTAAACCATATTCCTGATTCTTTTTTCAATTGTACCTTGCTCTCAGTAAGATGTATTGTTTTTATATGCTTTAAAAAAAAAATTTTCTCCTGGGTGGAATTTTTTTTTTGGTACGCACAACTGTGTTATTTGCTTCGTTTTTTTTTGTAGCAATTTATCAAATACTGATCTGATTTTTCTGGCGAACATCACTTCTGCGGGTGATAATGTCGATGGCGTAGCATTATTTGGCGTAATTCGAAATACCTGTAAAAATTGTTGTAACGCTTTTTCCGTAGGTACATCATATGCTTTCCTTAATGCTCTTTTGAGTGTATCAACAAATCTCTCCACTTGCCCATTTGATCTTGGGTGATATGGTGGGGATTTGATATGTTTGATTTGAAAAATTTTGCAAAACTCTTGGAAGTCCGCTGATGTGAATTGCATTCCATTATCTGTGACTAGGCAATCCACTACTCCGAACCGAGCAAACAGCTCGTGGAGGTGATTTATGGTAGTTTCTGAAGTAGGATTTTTGCAACGAATCACCTCCGGCCATTTACTATAACTATCCACTATGATCAAATAGTAGAAACCATCTATTGGACCTGCATAATCTGCGTGTATTCTTGACCATGGACGATCTGTCTCTGGCCATGGCTTATGGATGATTGGCGGTGCTTTGGCTGCTAAGAAACAACCCTTGCATTTTTCCACCATCTGTGTAATGTCCTGGTCCATGTTTTTCCAACATACATAGCTTCACATCAGCGATTTCATTCTATTTTTTCCTGGATGGCCCCTGTGGAAATCCTTTAGGATTCGCTTTTGTAGTATTTTGGGAATTACTACCCTTTCGTTATAAAGTAGCACATTATCGCATAATGAAAAGCTGTCCGATATTTGCTCATATTTTTCTGCTATTTTTGCTTTTATGAATTCATCATTTATTGCTTCATTTTTTATCTCTTGTAGTGTGACAGGGTGGTTTTGAACTGTACAACATAGTACTGTCCTGATATCTTCTTCATGTCGCAGGGCTGTGATTATAGAATCTTCCAATGGCTCTGTTTTTGTTGGTATAAGTCTCAACAGACCATCCGCATGCCCAATTTTTTTTGTTGGTAGATACTCCAATCTGAAATTGTAGTTCAGTAGAATTGTAACCCATCTTAGTAACCTATTGGCAGTGTAAACCGGTAGACCTTTTTTGAACCAAATATTGTTAATAACGGCTTATGATCTGTCTGTAGAGTAAAAAATCTACCATAGATAGCTATGAAATCTTGTGACTGCAAAAATAATTACCAGAGCTTCTTTCTCTATTTGTGAGTAATTTATTTCTGCTCGTAACAGAGTTCTAGAAGCATGCGCGATGGGTTTTATTGTCCCATCTGGCATTTTATGCAGTATACATGTCCCGACTCCATAGGCGCTCGCGTTACTTGCTACAATTATTTCTAATTTTGGATCATAGTGTACCAAAAATAAATCAGAAGTTAACGTCTTAATTATTTTGTCAAACGTTTTCTGGCATTCATCTGTCCACTCCCAAACTTTTTCTTTCTTCAGCAGTTCGTTCAGTGGTGCACGATGTTTATGCATGTGAGGAATGAATTCCTGGTAGTAATTCACTAAGCCTAGAAAACTTTGTAATTCTGTTATGTTCTTTGGAACTGGCATTTTTTTATTGTCGTTGCCCTTTCAGGGTCTGGTCATCTTCCTTCTTGATTGATGATATGGCCCAGTCATTTTATTTCCTTCATAAAAAAATCACATTTGTTTTCTTTTACCGGGAACCCATAGCTTTGTATTCTCCCGAACACCTCTTGTACGTGTTCCCAGTGTTGTTCAACACTTTCGCTATTTATCAATACGTCATCCAGGTATGCAATCATGTATTCTAGTCCGGCGAGCATAGTATCCATTGTCTGTTGGAATATAGCCAGCACGGCCTTAATCCCAAATGGTAACCGTTGGTATTTGTATAATCCTTTGTGTGTGTTTATGCACAGTAATTTTGAACTTTCCTTATCGACTGGAATTTGTAGGTATGCTACACTTAAATCTATTTTTGAAAAAAATTTTCTGCCGTTTAATTTTGTGAATACTTCTTCTGGACTGGGTAGAGGATAGTGGTATTCTTTTATCGCTGCGTTCAAACCCGTTGAGAAATCAGTGCATACTCGAATCTCCCCCAATTTCTTTTTGACGTAAACCGTAGGTGCGGTCCATTGACTGTATTCTACTTTTGTCAATATGCCAGTGTTTTCGAGTCTAGCCAATTCTTGATCTATTTTTCTATTGAAGCAAACGGTACGCTCCTTTTTTTCTTGAAGATAGGTTGAACGTTTTCTTTTATTTCTATATTTGCTGCCATTTTTTTACATCTTCCGAGATCTGCTGAAAATACTTTGGGGAAACTCTCTTTTAGTTTCTCTTTTAATTTATCTGCCTCAGTCGATAAACTTTTTACATTTTGGCAGTACGTACTTATTAGTAAATCCCAAAGTTCGAATTTTTGCATCCAGTCCGTTCCGAATAAGTTTTCTGTATTTCTTAACACATACATTTTTAAGTTTTTGGTCATTCCATTAAATGTCACATTTGTAATCACTTCACCCTCAAATTTTATTTTTCTCCCAGTTACCAATCTAGTAATTTTATCGGTTCTTAACATGGTAGGTTTGTTCAGTTTTCTCCATGTTTGTACATTAATAATAGTTAAGTCCAAGCTGGAATCCAACTGTAGTCTGACTTTTCTAGTCTAACAATGAGAACTTTTATGTCCTACTTTTTTGCATGATAGACAAGTTTTAAAACAGTATGGACAGTCTTTATACCAATGCCATGTCCCACATATTGACTTTTTGAAGTAGAAAAATTTGTTTTACCTGTTTTTGAGGAGGGAAAATTGGTTTGGTGTGTTTCTGAGGAGGGAAAGTTGGTTTGTCTTCGTACATTACGTATGTGCATGATGCCAGCTTCTTCTATATCTTTTGAGTCTTTCTTTGCACTTATGCATCTCTGACAGTCTTTGGCCAGTTTTTGAAGTGTCAAATCTTGTTCACTCTCCAATTTTGTAAGGATTCTGCATCTAATTTCCGCGTCTTTGGTGGAAACTAGGCCTTGGACGTATATTAAACATTTGAAATTGTCCAGGCTAAGTTCCGATAACTTAAAGTCATCACAATATTTGTTTACAATAGAAGCGAAAGTTATGTAATCTTCGCTGTCCTTTTTTGTTAGGTTCAGACATTTCCATTTTTTATGGAATAGTGAGGTATTAGGTCTGAAAAGTTCTGTTAACAGTTTCATGGCTTCTTTGAAAGTTAACTCATTTGTTTTCCTCGGTAGGATGTAATCTACGAATTTGGTATATTCGCATGTGCCTAATTTTCTTAGTAATAGACGTAGTTTTCTTGCGTCTGACCAATTTCTGCAGTCAAATTCATATAGATCTTCGTACCTTCGGAAGTAAATTGCAAAGGTTTTGTCTTCATCAGGTGCATACGTGAAATCTTCAATAGTGCTCCAAATAGCGACTTGTGAGAGAACTGTTTCATTTTCGGAATTTTGCCCTTTATTTGACATTACACATAGCAATAATTCTTGTAATTCAAGATGTTTCTGTTCATTTTTTGTTGCTGTTCAAATTGGATTTTGATAAGTTCCACAATGGTTGACTTAAAATCTTCCATGTTAACGTAATTTTGTGTAAGTATTTTCCCTTAGTGTAGCCTAATATTCTGGAACCTGTGTACGCCAAACAAAAAAAATTTCCCTTGTTACCACAGTAAAATTGAAAGAAAATTTTTTTTTTTTATATGTTCGCGTAGAACTTGTGTTTTTTTTTTTTTAGAAATCTCCACGTAGAACTTGTTTCTTACAGTTTACTCGTCGACACTGTTATGTGCAACGGATAGCAAAAAGGTTTGTCCTCCACGTAGAGAGTTCATTTATTTGGGTTTCCTCATCGCCACTTATTATGTGTGACGGATAGCAAAAAAAGGATGTCCTCCATGTAGAGAGTTCGTTTTTGGAGTTTCCTCGTCGTCACTTGTTATGGTCCAAGTTCCTTGTACCACAGTGATGGTCCAAGGTTAGAACCAATGAAAAAATAACTCGAACACAGGTATGGAATAACAAGATATATTATAACAGAAATATAATACAAAGAAGTAGAAGTATTAGTAATGACTATCAGATTTGGTTAGAGTGAACTATGTTGTCTCAACAAGTATCACTATTCCAATGTTCTTACAATAATCCTCCCTTCCTCTTGAGAGGTGCAGTATTTATAATGTCTGGAATAGTCCATTATTATTATTATGGGTAAGTTCCCATAACAAATACTATTCTTGAAGAGCTTAAAAGTATTTTCAATAAATTCTTCTGTCTTCCAAGTTTATCACTATTTCAGTTGAAAAGTATTTATGTAAGTTTAACATAAAATGTGTTATAACTACTCCTAAACTAATACAAAACAAAATAATATATTGAAATATGATAACATTTGAGCTGAGACTTGGAGGTTAATATTGTAAGGAAATATCCTCTCAAGATTATGTTCCACAAATTATCGGTTCTTGGAGGGAGTGGGGAGAAGCTGTCTGAATGCAACTTCCTCCTTACTGATGGAATATGAAAAGAATGATTTGACCCTGTATTGGTGGATGCACGGTAAAATAATGGATAGGGTCTTGGATTGAGGAATCAGAGAGCTGAGTTCAAATTCCAGTCAAATCCATTGCATTCACTTACGTGCTAATAACCTTGGGAAAGTTATGAATCCTCTTCTTCTCCCCGCCAGATATGGGTAAATAGCAGGACAGACCTTGGATAGCAACTGGTCTACTGCAGAAAGAAATGGCAACGTACTATAGGAAAACAAATTTGCTTTGTCAGTCATGTATCAAAAGATACATGATTGCCTAAGCATGTATCTTGCATGTCACATGACTGATTGGTGGCATATCAGGTCTTTTCTATAAAGGTCTGAACTGGTAGAACTAAGCTCAAAAAGTCCTACTAAATAAAATTGAGCAGACCATTTTTTTTCCTCTATCTGCCTCCTCTTCTCTTTCCTAAGATGGAATATTATAAAATGGCAGTGCTTTATGACTCTCGCTATCTTGCTTTTTTCTACCTATATTTATATATGTTACAAACTAAACTAAGCACAATTGTCTATTAAAGGATGATAAATTTTTATGGATTTTGACATCATTCTGGGATGGTTTTTTTTTTTTTAAATTCGGTAGTTTTTATTCATAATGTTGAATGTGTTAAAATTATTCATCTTTTTAACAAGAAAAATCTCAAGTTAATGTTAAAAATTGGCACAAATCATTGTTGATTTATTTAAGATGGACTGATCTATTATGACATTTGTATTTAGATGCATTGTATTTATTTTCAGTTTTTCTAGAATAGTTCACCTATATTGCATATGATCCATTGTTGTACATAATTAGGTGACAATAAAATTTGTATTTTATGGAGGAGTAGTGAACTGTGGCTGGGATTGAGGAATCAGAGAGCTGAGTTTGAATTCCAGTTGAGTTCATTACATTCACTTATATGCTAATACCCTTGGGAAAGGTTTGAATGCATATCTTCTCTTCCAGCTATGGGTAAAATAGCAGGACAGATTGGGTTCTATAGCCTTGGGTGGCAAGCGGTCTAGGAGAATGAAAAATTTGAATTTAAAACTGTATGCAGTCCTGAAAATGGAATCCAGATTAATTTTATAAAATGAACATTAGTTAACATTTATACTTCTGTCATTCATTTTTTGCATGATACACAAAAATTTCATTTTTGAACAAGATGGTTAACTTGCACAAGGATTGAAGCTGAAAGCCAGTTCACCCATAATTCCTTAGAATTCCTGTACATTTCACATAATCAAATTCAAGCAAAGAAATTATATTAATAAAAAAAGAATTAAATAAAATGTTACTCAAATATGAGTTCACATATGTCTTTCATCTTTTATCTGGTCGGAAGGGAGATTCTCATGGTTTTTAAAACATTAATTTATCTAGAAACCATGAAAATTCTCCTTCCAACCAAATAGAAACTTAAAAGTTTTCAATTATTTCAATAAAGGCTAATTGCACTGGAATCAGATATTAAAAGTGGAAGTATATTCTTGATTTTAACTTTCATATGAATTGAATGTAATTATCCTTTAAATTAATACTGATTTGTTCATATGTAACATACACACATTTGAAATTGTTAAAAAGATACAAGAAACATTATGAAAGGAGGAAGTTGATGTCACACTAACCTGGCTTTACTTTCAATTTGCCTGTACATTGGAACATCAGTCAAAACTATGGATCATCTTCTTTTATGTATTGTGTCTCTTCAGGACATCAGCAGTCATGACTCTCCACAACTTCCTATCCTTTGCAGCTCTAAGAAATATTTGTCTCTTACTTTCCCTGTACACTGGAACACCAGTCAAAACTATGGATCATCTTCTTTTATGTATTGTGTCCCTTCAGGACATCAGCGGTCATGACTCTCCACAACTTCCTATCCTTTGCAGCTCTAAGAAATATTTGTCTCTTACTTTCCCCTTCTGATCCCTGCTGTCATCCATTTACACATCTTGTTGTTCTTTTATATACCATGTCTCTTCAGGACATGGACAATCATGGCTCTCCACAATTTCCTATTCTTTGTAGCTCTAAGTAATATCTATGTCTCCAGTCTTTGCTCGGTCATATACATGCTTGTTACAGAGGTTACTCGCTATTTACCTCTGTCCCTCTTGTCTTTAATATGTCTTATGAGTGTCAAATTTTCTAAGCCTTCTTCCATCATTATGTTTCCTATATATTTAAACTATCTCTTTCTGATTCTAAGTATATGTTCTTTTTGTTCCTATTTTCTTTAAAACTTCCTTGTTACACATATTTTCAGTCTATGGTATTCTAATCATCCTTCTGTATAACCACATCTCTGTTGCCTCAAGTCTGTGAGGAAATTGTCCAGCATTCACTGCCATATAGTTAGATTGATATTGCATAACATTTCAGCACTGTTATCTTTTGTTTCTAATGAAGTCATTCTGTTTCTTAATACTTTGTGAAAACTTAATTCTTTTAGATAATAATCTATATACAGTGCTGTGCAAAAGTAAATGAACCTCTAAGGTAATATTTTAAATAATTGTCACTTTTTTTCCAGATAATCAACAAATCTTAAACTATATATTCATTAAGAAAAACCTTTATTAAATGAATTACAACCACTTTCAAAATTTTTTATCCAGCTGGAATAAAAATATTAATTAAAAATTAAGATGTGCAAAAGTAGGTGAACCCTTACATTTAAAATATGTATTTTTGTTTTATTAGGTTAGTGCAAAAATAATGTCATTTTTTGACGTTCAAGATCATGTCAAAAAACGACATTATTTTTGCACCAACCTAATACATGGTTGCCAGTGCAAATAATTTTTTATGCCCATGTAAAAGTCAAAATGACACATGCTCATTTTTCTGGTAAGCTGTGTATACTATAGTTAAACAATATAACTCATTGTTTATGCAAAAGTATGCAGTTAAAGATCAAATTTAAAAAATGTATATGCAAAGATTAAAAGAACTTCCTGAAGCTTTAAAAAGCACATAGTTGAAACCTATAATGATGGAGAAGGCTACAAAAAAAGCTATCAAAACAATTTGGAGTGCATTTCTCAACTGTGCAGCAAATTATTTATAAATGGAAGTCTTTTGGTACGACGACATCACAATCAAGAAGTGGCCATCTACAAAAAATAACTGCAAGAACAAGTAGACGTCTAGTTTGGCAAGCTCAGGTAAATCTTGCTCTGACTTTTGTGGTTCTCCAATGCTCACTGGCTAATGTTGGAATCAATGTGCATACATCTCATGTGACAAAATCTGAACAATGCCAATCTTCATGGCAGAATACCTAGAAAAAGCCACTGCTTACAAAATAGCACAAGCATGCTTGCTTCAACTATACTAAAACTCATATTAATAAGCTAGAAAAATTTTGGCAAAAGGTTTTATGGCTGGATGAGACCAAACTAGAGTTTTTGGGGAAGAACAGTAGGTGGTATATTTGGTGAGCTTCTAATATGGCTTTTGAAGAGAAGAATTTGATACCAACCATTTATCATGGTGGTGGTAGCAGCATTATGATTTGGAGGTGCTTTGCTGCAACTGGAACAGGCAAAATAGTATGCACTGATGACACAATGGACTCTACAAGATACCAAGAAATTTTGAATGAAAGAGTCTTGTCCTCAGTTCAAAATTTTGGTTTAGGTCAGGGCTGGAACTCCCAACAGGACAATGATCTGAAGCATCAAAGCAAATCCACAGAAGATTGGGTTTGTAAAAAGAAATTTCAAATCTTGGAACAGCCTAGTCAAAGTCCTGATCTAAACCCAATTGAAAATCTTTGATTTAAGTGAAAGAAGGCAGTGCATGCAAGAAACCCAGGTAAAATCAAGCAATTGTGGGAGTTTTGCCAAGAAGAATGGTTAAAAATTAACACTCACTACTGCCAGAAATTTCTTAAAAATTATAGAAAAAGACTGGTGGACACTGTAACCTCAAAAGGAGCAGTCATCAAATATTAAATGTAAGAGTTCACTTACTTTTCCACATTTTTTTAATTAATATTTTTATTCCATCTTGATAAATATTTTGAAAGTGGTTTTAATTAATTTAATAAAGGTTTAGCAGTTTGGATGAGGAGTTGGAGAGCCGAGTTTGAATTCCATTTGAATCCATTACATTTACTTACATGCTAATAACCTTGGGAAAGGTATGAATTCTCTTCTTCCCTATGGGTAAATAACAGGACAGATTGGGTTCTGTAACCTTGGATGGCAACTAGTCTACTGCAGAAAGAAATGGCAACCTACTGTGTGAAAAAATTGCCTCGTCAGTCATGTATCAAAAGTACATGATCACTTAAGCGTGTATCACACATGCCACATAACTGATTTTTCTTAATGAATATATAGTTTACTTAAGATTTGTTGATCATCTGGAAAAAAAGAGACAATTTTTAAAAAATATTATCTTAAGGGTTCACTTACTTTTACACAGCATTGTATGAAAATGATCAGATACAGTTGTTGAGGTACATAAAATATGATTGCAAAAATAAGTCACTACACTATATCAAAGTTCACATATGTTTACAGGTAATATACATTAATTTGAAGTCGTGAAAAGAAGCATTATGAAAGAATGAGCTGATGGGACACTAAATTTGCATTCAATTTGCTTATACATTGGAACATGTCAAAGCTTGCATTGCATTGATGGTAATGGTGAAATTAGCCATTTCCATGAAGGAAACATTCAGCATTCATTGACCAGTTATTAATACTGCCAATTGAAATATAACCTTTTTCTTAAAAAGTTAAAACTTTATTATTTTAGATAGTAAAAGGGTCTGCAATATTATTGATCTTGACCTGGCATCTTGACCAATCACTTTCTCACTTTTAGTCTTTTGTTCAGAATGGAGATTTGACCTAATGGTCAGGTTGAAGACTTAATAACCTGAATGGAGATTTGGTGTAATTGTTAGAATAAAGATGTGGGCCTAATGCTTATATTAGTAAGATGTCCTAATGATTATAATGCAGAGCTGGCCAAATGGTTATAATGGAGAGTTGGCCTAATGGTTATAATGGAGAACTGGCCTAATGGTTAGGGATTGGGATTGGCAGATTTACTTTACAGAGGATAGAGGGAAAAGTCCATACTACATTTGATTTGCACATATTGTTCAAATTCTCCATACTTTTGAATAGCATCTCTGGCATATTTAACATTGATAAGAGCTCCTTAGTTCAAACATGGTTGATATTCAAATAAGTCCTGACAAAATGACTGAAGGGTTGAATATTGGAATTCCTTATTATCCTGTATCTGTGAGACATTCTTTCAGCAGAGGTCAGGTGATAATGTCAACTTTGCCTTTTAGGATAGGTGATGTTATACTCAGAATGCAAAGTTTAGCATCTTTTCTTATCATACAAATTTGCAAAATAAAATTGTATATATACCATAGTTCAAAATGTGTTTACTCTAAGACATTTGCATAGATATCTATTTGAAAAACGTAATCTTTTTGACCGTGTTATTTTTTATCTAAGATTACTTTTAATAGAAAAATCCATATTTCTTGTAAATGCATAATAAAACTAATGGTGCTGGAGGTAGTAAAACTGGAATAGTTCTTTGAATTTTGTGGTAAAACATTAGCTGATCATATTTCTTGGATCATTCCAACATATAAAAGATTCTCTTTCACACCCAGTAACTGCTTGCATATTAGTGGCCCTATTACTTTGTTTGGGGTGAATTGCTTGAGGTGAAATGCCTAATAAGGATTAAACTCACTACAATAATAACTGCAAGGGAAGTCTTACTAACTACTATTCTGTGCCAAAACATCAGAACTTAGTATGACACAAGAACACGACTCAGTGGGTCATTCAGTAATTGAGTTATTGATTTTCTTACAGCTTATCAACCCTTTATGGGTTATTTAAAACTGAAACATATTTTGTATTGTAAGAATAATTCTTACAATCGAATATTTCAGTGAATATTACATTAACAGTTTTCAAGAATAGTAATAATAGTCCTACTATTTAACCCATAGCTCAAAGAAAAAAAGGAATTCATACCTTACTCAAAGGTATTTGCATGTAAGTGAATGTAACAAACCCAACCAGAAATCAAACTTAGCTTGCTGATTTCTCATTCTGAACTGCTACCCATTACACCATTTGCACATCCATAACCACTTGGTAAGGAACAAGCTACTGTTAGTAGAAATTGTCTATAAAATGAGTTTGCTAATCACTATGCCATAGTGAAGTATGATTTTAATATTCAATAAATTTAGCAATGCCACCAGTTTGAAGCATTCGGTGAGGATCAAACTCTATACAATAATAATGATCTGTAGGGCATATTCTATGTTAAAGCACTTGAATTAATGTTATATAAGTTTTCTTTATTGTTTTCTCAAGAAAAAAATGGTGTTTTTAATCTTTAAGGGAATGAATTTGTAGCAGAAGCATTTGGTGGGGAGATTCTTATTATCCAAGAAATATTCATAGGCACTTCTTTAGATGTAATTATAGAAGTTTTTAAGAATATGTTTGATATTCAAGTTAAGAAATGGTTTGGCAAATTGCCTCAGGTAAAAAAAAATAGAAGAAAAAATCTTGATAAAAAACGAAATTTGGTTCTATACTAAGCAACAAACTGCACCTCACTGGTGAAAATATAAGAAAAGGTTGTAATTTTTTATGCAATTTTTGTGAGTTCAATCTCAGGATGAGATAGTGCTGAAAAGTCACATACTCTGAAACAAAATATCCTTCAAGCATGGAAGGTAGAGTGAGAACAATCTGACTGTGGACTTTTTTTTAATCAATTCACCCCAAGCAAGATGCAAGAGAAGTGAAAGAGAATGAGAAGATTTTAGAAGGAATTGGAAACCCAATCTGAAACAGGAAATAAGTGATAAATCTTTACTCCTATTCAAAAGACCGATGAGGAGTGTGAATGAGGTGATAGGTGAACCTATCTACTCCTATTTTAAATAAAGGTTTGGTTTAAAATTCCAAGTAGGTTATCAAGACAAACACCTGAAGAAGACCAGAGATTACAATGGTGGAAACAAGAGTAGGACAACCATGATGAGCATACTGATCTGAACAAGAAAGCATATAATAATAAGTTGTAACTTTCACTCATTGTTGTATATGCTAAATAAGTTTGATTTATTTAGGAAAGATAATGGATAGCGGCTTGGATTGGGGAATTCGAAGCCGAGTTTGAATTCCATTACATTCACTTATATGCTAATACCCTTGGGAAAGGTATGAATCCTCTTCTTCTCCCTCCAGCTATGAGTAAGTAGCACGACAGACTGGGTTCTATAGCCTCGGATGGCAACTGGTCGACTGCAGAAAGAAATGGCAACCTACTGTGGGAAAAAAATCTGCCTCGTCAGTCTTGTATCAAAAGGTACATGATCACCTAAGCATGTATCACGCATGACACATAACTGACTGATCAGAATTATCCAACTTATACTGGGAGAAAACTGCCTGCATATGGTTAGAAAATGAATTCATTAAATGCACAAAAATAGAAAGGATATGTTTTCTTACTAGACTTATTCAACCATTACAGTAAAGCAATCCTGAGAGAATTAGAAGTACTACCAGGATTCTTTATTGGCAGCCACAGTCTTAACATTGGATATTCAGATGACACTGTATTGATAGAAGACATAGAAAGAAAACTAAAGGAACTCCTACAGAAGATAGTAAAGGAAAGCAAGAAGAAAGGACTAATCATTAATTGTAAGAAAGCAGAATGTATGGTTGTTAGCAAAATAAATGGCCCAATATGTGAACCCACAAATTGAAGATACTAAAATCAAGCAAGTACAAAAATTTAAATATCTAGCAAGTGATCATTTACATTATTTACACTGTTATCCTCATCTTCATTGCCATATTCACAATGTTTTTGGCTGTTGTATGCTCTGACCTTCTTCAGATGATTGGAATTTCAAACCAAACCCTTTATTTCGCCCACTGGAATAGATTGTTTCAGATCAAAATTCCAATCATCTGAAGAAAGCCAAAGTGTAAAATGGCTGAAATGTTGTGAATATGGCAATGAAGATGAAGATAACACTCCAAATAATGTAAATAATCATAATACATTATTTTAGAAATATAGATAGATATCTAGGAAGTGCTTTAACAGAGAATAGAAATTGTAACATAGAAGTTCAAATGAACGAAAGATGCCTTCCTAAAGCTAAGCAAAGAATTAAGAAATCGGAAAGTTTCATTAAAAACACAAAAAAGAGTAGTGAACTGTTATATCAGTTGCCCAATATGGCAGCGAATGCTGGATAATCTCGTCAGAGATGAAAAAGCAGTAACAGAAATATGGTTCTATAGAAGGATTCTGAGAATACCATGGACTGAACATGTGAGCAATGACAAAGTTTTAGTGAAGATGGAAACAAAAAGGACATTTATACTTAACATCAGAAAGAAAGAGTTGAAATTTCTAAGACACATTAATGTAGAAAGATGACTTGGAAAATTTGATACTTGCAAGGCATATTGAAGGCAAGAAGGAGAGAGAAAAGTAGTGCATGACCTATCTGATAAGCTTGTGTAAATGGTTGGCAGAACAGGAATTCAGAGATAGCAAACAGATAAATTTTACTAAGAGCTACAAAGTATAGGAAAATGTGGAGATCCATGATTACCCATGTCCTGAAGGGTCACAGCACATATAAGAAAAAGAACTTTCACTCTTCACCACTCAATAAACTAAAATACATGACTGCATATACTAATAATCGGTACAAGTTAATTTCAGCCACTTGGGATTTGTTTTTGTTTTTTATGATTTATTAACTATTTTGGCTTATTTAAAGCCAAAATATATTTTTGATTTTAAGAATAATTCTTTCTTTGTAAGTTTTTTTTTTTAAGGTTATCACCCCAAGCAAGGCTGGAAGCCACTAGCAAGCAAGGGGTTACAGAAGGTTTGGAGGAAGAGCAGATAGGAGTGGTAAAGGAGAGGATGTGGAGAAAGATAGTGGATCGATCAAGGCAAGGGGTTTACAGAAGATTTGGAGCGAGAGCAGATAGGAATGAAAGGTGAAAGGATGTGGAGAAGGGAAGTGGATAGATCAAGGCAACTGGAGATGTCGATTGACGTTACACTTAAATAGTTGGAAATTGTATTTGTCAGGGAAACAGGAATAAGGAAGGGAGTTCCACAGGCGAGATGTGCGAGACATGAAGCTATTGGAGTAGAAGAGACGTCTACATCTAACAGTTTCAACGGTGAAGGGGTGGGAACGGGATGCCAGCCTCGTAGGACGTTTAAATTCATGAGGCCTAGGAACCAGCGAAAGCAGCTCATCGGAGCAATTACCGTGGAAGTATTTGTAAAAAAGGTAGTGAATATTACATTAATTATTTTGATGATAACAATGATTTCTTTTTTCCAGATACAAATCATACTATTTAACTCATAGCTAGTGGGAAAGAGATGGATTCATACTTTTTCCCTTGGGTATTTTCAAGTAAGTGAATGAAAACAGACGACTGGAATTTGAACTCAGCTCTCTGAGTTCTCATTCTGAGCCACTATCCATTACAACAACCTTATGTACATCCTAGCCACCTGGGAAATGGTCAGTGGGCAAAATGTCAAAAGACAACCAGAAGGACATTAACCAATTTTTTTTTGTGCTTATTTATTTATTCTTAAAATATTATTAGTATTCATTTATTTTTCCTTGAATATTGTCGTCTTCTGAGTGGCTTATTCTGCTCCCGTTTAGTCATTCATTCGAAATATAGAATGAGGAAATACTGAGATGAGAACTCCAATAGCCTCCACCTTCCAAAAAAAAAAGTCAGAGTTGGGGGTGGTAACAAAGGGTTATGTTTTGTTATAAAGATAGTTTCTGCCAAAGAAAACGGAATCCAAGACTTCCCATTAGCAATCTAAAGTATTTTGTTCACGTAGCTCTCCCAAAATCAATATCTCGTTCATGGAAAGGAATCCTTTATTTTTCTGCCTTCCTTTTCTTTTCCAAAACACAGCAAATTGTGCTCATGTTCTTCACTTCATGTGTGTAATCAGTGTTGCTTATCAATTTCGCAATGTCGACTGTGCAAAGAGAATTTTGTTCTTGTCGGTCACATTCATTTAATCTTGACTGCTTTTGGCTTTTTACTCGTTTTTATTTAGAATTCGGAAAATTAAGCATAGCTTTATAGTGATTCAACCCTTTTGCACAAAATTTTATTTGGATAATCATAAAGTATTTGATATTAATATCTGATGTTTTTTGCTAACATTTCTGCATTTTTTTAAAAAGTTTTTGTATTATCTTTTATGCTTTACATTCAATAATCCATGATATATGTGTGTGTGTGTGTGTGTGTGTGTGCATTTACTTAAAAAGGGGTATAAAATTTAATAATTGTAACAAAAAATGGTAATATTCAAATTAAATAACAGCAAAAAAAAAAAAACAAACAGTTCATAATTACTGTAAAGAGATAAATCAGAATATAAAAAAAAAGTTTTTTTCTTTTCTTTTACCACTTTATAGTAGCTGTAAACTTTTTTTATCTTTTCTATTGTTTGATTATAGTTGGTCCATTTTCATAGCTTATATATATATATATACACACATACAGATATATATACAATTATATATATATATATATATATATATATATATATATATATATATATATATATATATATATATATAATTTATTCAAAAATTCTAACATAAGTATATTATAAAATCATTGCAAAAATAGCCATTTTGTTTCAATACTTCTGGTGTTTTATCAAGTAATGGTGTTGATTCAACACTATCACTTGATATGACACAAG